>JAQGAK010001723.1:0-27564 GCA_034696945.1 Lipothrix lubbocki | reverse complement strand
TACAAAATAAATACAAAATAAATACAAAATAAATACAAAATAAATACAAAATAAATACAAAATAAATACAAAACAAAACAAAGGCACATGTTATGATTTCCGCCATAAACGAGTGTCACGTGAAGAACCTTTAAAGGAAATTTGGGTAAAAGTTGTTTGTGTATATACGGGAAACCGGAGTTCACTTTTCTTCTTTTCAACACACAACTTTTTCTAGTTGATCCCTCGCTCAGTCATTCTGTCTCCAAGTAAATCCTTGCCTGACTGCTCCGCAAAGCTCCGCTCACATACCTTGGGCGGCCTAAGTGAAAATGCCTTTTGAAAGTTTTTTGTACGTAATACAGATAAATGGTGAAAGCATATTCTGATGTATGTTTTTATGTTGTTTCACGTTGTTTTCTTTTCCCCCTTGTTTTTACCTATTTTTTTACGAATTTCCCATGTGCTTTATGAGTTTTTATTATGTTTTTGTAAGTGTTCCGCTTTCTCTTATTGTAATGTATTTTCACGGACATTTCATAATTTAATATTTTGTCCGTTTTCAAACAATATTTGATTTAACAAATTTTTTCACCTGAATTTTCTTCAACTTTCAACTGAATTTTCCTAAACTTTCACCTGAATTTCTTTAACTTTCACCTGAATTTTCTTGAACTTTCGCCTGAATTTTCTCCAACTTTCACCTGAATTTTTTTTAAACTTTCACCTGAATTTTCTCCAACTTTCACCTGAATTTTCTCTACCCTTCACCAGAATTTTTTCCTACTTTCACCTGAATTTTCTTTAACTTTCACCTAAATTTTCTTCAACTTTCACCTGAATTTTCTTCAACTTTCACCTGATTTTTCTTCAACTTTCACCTGAATTTTCTTTAACTTTCACCTGAGATTTTCAACTTTCCCCTTAAATTTCTTTAACTTTTAACTTGCTCTTTCATTTTCATTTTCTCTAATTTTTATATAATTATTTAAAATTATTTACGACGATTTTTTAATATCCCCCAGAATTTGCCTCCATTTTAATCTGATTTGTGACTTTCTCTGGATTTTCTCTGATTTTAACCTAAAATCTATTTCTCCTTCTGCCAACTTTCTCCACGTGTTCCTTGGCATTTCTCTTTGAAAATTACCGGATTGCCCCAATAAAGAAATTTGGTGCGTCGCCAAATAAAAATATCTGCGTCGCAAATGATGATTATTATTGCTTGTGTATTGTCATTTGCCTCTTTTTGTCAGCTCGAAAGTTGCTGGGCCTACAAAAAGAATACAAAGAGAAGTTGTGTGGAAAGTGTGTGATAAATAAAGCGACACAGCTTTGAAATAACGTCATTCTCCCTACCGAGAGTGGTATTGTCCCTGAGTTTTTTGAATACATTTCCCTTGATCGACTGTGACGTGCATATACGTGGGAGCTGTATTGTCACCGGGAATTTTTTATTGCTCATCCCTCCTTCCATACCTATACATAGATCACTCATTATATACATTACTCATTATATAAGGGAGTACACGCAGGCATACTTACATGCATACTTACATATACTTATACATACTTATTATGCACTTCCAAGGTATAAAGTTAAAGCCTTCAGTCATAGCCAACATTAATCTTCCTGTGGAATTTCCTCGGGTTCAAACGCCTGGCAGTGCAATTAAGAGTGGCAGGAGCTTTCCTTTGTCCTTCCTCTCTCCATCTTCTCTCTTACGAACAGCCCCGTTGAATATTTTGTTAACTTTTTTCCCTTTTATTGCTATTATTCTATTTCCCTGTGAAAAAAAATTCAGACCGAATTTCCGTCACGTTTTACTTCGAAAAAGTAGAAGTGACTTTTAAAAAATTTTTATTTATTTTATTATCCAAGAAACTGATTTACAAATGGAAGAAATGTGTTTCTCAATTTGAAAATAAACACCTAAAAAACAATTAGTACAGAATTTAAAAAAAATGAAAACAAAATATTAATTTAAAAAGAGAAAAATACGTACAGAATTTTGAAAAAAATAAAGAAAAAAATAGAGATAAAATAGAAAAAAATATTCAAATAGAATTTTGCCGGGATTTTAACTTTTTAAAAAGCTTCCCTATACTTATACATATAGATAGGTACATATACATGTATATGTATGCGTAGAGCTATAGCATATAGCGGACCATCGCATTGACTATGGCTGCTTGTCTTCTGTTTTATTTACAGGTCTCCGGGTAAAATAATGGAGTCCATTTGCACCTATCATCTAAATCATTTCCAGGTCTTTTGTTCCATTTCAAAGTACAGCAGATAAATGTCTTGTGCAAAGCAATTCATGTGCTGCCCGAAAGGAAAGCCTGCCATTTCCTTCCTTATATACCCTCCTTTCAGTATGCACCCTACACGTTTTTCTTACGGACCGGGAAGTCTTTAAGAATTCTCCATTTGCTAGAGCGTTTGTGTGTTGGAGAAAGTGTATGTGCATATGTTTGTATGTGATGTACATACTTGGTTTTCGGATTGGAGCATGTGTTTACACGTGTTTATATGAGAACATATGTATTTACATGTGTGTATATAGAAGCATATGTATTTACATGTGTTTGTATAGGAACCATATGTATTATATAGAAGCATATGTATTTACATGTATAAACATAGAAGCTATATGTATTTACATGTGTTTGTATAGGAACCATATGTATTATATAGATGCATATGTATTTACATGTATAAACATAGAAACCATATGTATTTACATGTGTTTGTATAGGAACCATATGTATTATATAGATGCATATGTATTTACATGTATAAACATATAAGCCATATGTATTTACATGCAAATATATAGGAGCGTAAGTGATTTTTATAAAAAATTCGAAAAAATAATCGAGTTAAATCCTGGACATATAACAAATACCTGAGAGAAAATCCAAAGAAATTAGCTCATAATTTCCCCGAATTCCCCCAATCTATCCAGCATCAGCTTTTTTTTCATGAAATCTAAATAAAGCACTAAACCTTACGTAAAAATTCAGCGATAATAAGGAAAATAATAAAAACCACCACAAGATTGAGGAAATAATTGGAATTAATTATTAGCGGAATTTTTCCCCTTCATTTTTATCTCCCATAGTGAATTTGTATTGTGGAATGGGCTCCTTGTATTTTATTAATAATAAAACAGGGGAACTTTTCCCGCTATTGTCAATTTTCCAGATAAGAAAGCTATGTTAGTGTATGCGTTGCGCTTGTTATAATGAGGATGGTGGAGAAATAAATTTCCCGGCATTTTTTTTTACATAAACGCTCTGAGGATAAAGTTCCGAAAGGTGTAAAAAAATTTTATTGGGCCAATTATTATTAGTAAGTGTGGGTTTTTCCAGTGAATTTGTTAAATTTTTATTTATTTTCTGTTATTTCTTGTATGAAGAAATTTTCGGTTTTGTATACAAATTTTAAATATTTTTTGTAATTCTACTGAAAATTGGAATTAATTTTTGAAATGTATATTTTTATGTTTTAAAAAAGGTGTTTTTAATATTTGAAAAATTAGGAAAGTAAAAAGAATAATTAAATTTTAAAATCTTTCTTAAAGAATGATTTAAAACAAAATATTTTTAAAAATAGTAAAATCTAATTTTGGTCTGAAATGTTAGAAAAATAAAATAAAAACGTGTGCCGCATTAGACAAAGTCGTCCGCAGCGCCGGCTTGCTTCTCCCCAAATGCACTGCAGCATTTCATTGCAGGTTTTGTGCATTGAGGGCATTTGCTCTTACTTTCCCAAACTTTCTCCAATAGTTCTAACTGTGCTTTTTGCTAAATAATTATCTATTTTTAGG
This sequence comes from Lipothrix lubbocki, assembly GCA_034696945.1. Classification (NCBI taxonomy): domain Eukaryota; kingdom Metazoa; phylum Arthropoda; class Collembola; order Symphypleona; family Sminthuridae; genus Lipothrix; species Lipothrix lubbocki. The sequence continues at coordinate 23,749 of JAQGAK010001723.1, read as the reverse complement.
AAAATTCTTTTCATTTTGGTTGAAATATCCTTCATTTTAGCTCCTTAGTGTTATTTTCCTGGAACTTCCTTGACTATAAATAACATTTTATATTTTTTTCCACGTTAAATTTAATCCATAATGTTAGCTTAAGCCGTCATTAGATTTGTCAGCTGCAGACATGAGATTCTGTTTTTTTCGGTCAACTTTAATTATTGACGAGTACTAGTTTATTGCTAATTAGCACGGAAATGTTATCGGAGATCTGAAATTGATTTGGCTTTTTTTTATATTTGTTGTAGCGTAATTCTTTAAAAAATATTTATTTTTATTTCTGTTTTAAAATGAATTGAAAATAGTTACTTTTAATTAATTATTGTGCATAGATTTTAAAAAAAGTTCTGAGAAACCTTGAGAAAAACAAATTTTCTGAAATTATTTCAAATGGTATAGACTTTCTTTGCATGTACATTCTGAAATAATTGTTTAGGAGAGTTAGAGAGAAAGCTTGTAGGGAAAATGAAAACTATCAGAGCCCTCTGTGAGTGTAATACACGAAAACTTGGACGGAGAGAGCTTTCTTGGAAAAGCCCGCGAAAGTTTCTGAATCATGCTTTCTAGCGGGAAAACACTTCACATTCCAAGGGGAAATGTCTTTCATGGAGATTGTTCGTTGGGGCTGTAGATGGCGCGGAAATATTGTCAGTGAAAGCAGTAGAAAGTATTTTTTAGCATTCAATTTATGAGCGAATGAGAATGAAATGTGTAAAGAGTTACAAAATAAATACAAAAATAAATACAAAAATAAATACAAAAATAAATACAAAAATTAATACAAAAATTAATACAAAAATTAATACAAAAATAAATACAAAAATAAATACAAATTAATTAAATATACCTGAACTATCTAAGGAAGCATTGGATCCAGCCCTGCTGGGTGGTTTGCTCCCTGTCCGACTTCCAGGAGTGCTCCCACCTTTTCAAAACAACATCCGTTTTTTAAGCAAAATCCCAAAATCAAATCGTCAAAACAAAACTCAAAAAGTACAAACACAGAAAATGAAAACACTGAAACTCTGAAAACTGTGAAAAAAAAAATACAAAAGGACAAGATAACTCACGTCCTGGTCCAGCGGAAGATTTGCGGGGGAGGCGGGAATGGCCGAAGCCATCGTCGCTGAAAGTGCTGTCGGGTGTGGTTCGGTCCGTGGATCGAGCCCGGCCCATCGGAACACTTCGGATGCTCTTCTCCTTCACCTACAATCATCATTTTATATTATTAGGATATTATTAATAATTTATTTATGCTATTAATATTAAATCCCACCCAATCAATTACTTACACAACACACATGCTCAATGCTAAAAAAATAATTACATATTGACATTAATAATTAAATACAAAAAGCATAGTAGTGAGTATGCGACGCCAATAATACGAAAGCGCAGAAAAGCAACAAAGGCCACAGGGTAACAATTTTTTATATTTTCAAAAAAAAGAAGCGATGATGATGGCACGGTGGTGATAATTGCCCTCCTCCGGATTCCCGATCAGAATATTCCCACGTCGACATGATGATGATGACCAGGCGAAGAAAAAGAACAACAACAAGGATAACGAGTTTTTGTAATAATAGTATTATCGCGGTATAAAATATTACAAAAATTACAAATGTAATTTAAGAAAAAAATGGAAAACATAAAAAGAGCGTTAATTAAATAATATTACACAGCTTTTGAAATAAATCCTAAAACAACAAACCAACCATCCATATCAAATTTGATAACAAAAAATACCAAAAAATTCAAAAAAAAAAAAAAAACCAGCCGCATAAGTTCATTAATAATTTTAAAAAAAGCCTCTGCTGATGATGACATCAGGATTTATTTTTTGTTACCCATTGATACACTGGCCGCCATCTTGAATCCGCCTTCAAGGACTTGTTCGTCCGATGATGATGACCCCCTGAAGATGACACGGAGGAAGAACATTCCCCATGGTGGTGGTGGTGTTGGTGGAAAAAGGAGGACGAGGATGATGATGATGAGGCGGCCGTCGGGTGATTCGTCCCCAATAATAACTCATTATTCCCTTTCCGGATACTCTCGAAGATCGGTCGGAGTTGTGCCATAATGTATTCCGCTGTGATTATTGTTGTCGTTGAGTTTGGATTGAAAGAGTTGTGAAGAAATATTTAAGGGAGAAAAATAGCATTTCCCACCACCATCAATACAAATTATACATACACCACCATACGCGGATGAGGACATAAATACAAAAACTGAAAATGATGACATATGACATGACATGACATAGGGACAAGGACAAGAAGAATAGGACCCGGGGGTCACATTTGTATTTTCCGCCCTTGACCAAAATCCATTCAAATTCCTTCTCTCTCATCCCCATACATCCTCCTTACTTAAATAATTACATTCTGATTATTTCTTGACTTAAACTTATACTAATCTCTTAATATCCCTATGATTTATAATTAACTAATAATAATAATAATAATAATAAATAAAAACTATTTATTTCACGTGTTTATTTTTTGAAGTGATAGGATAGAGCGATCGATGATCCCTAAATTTTCGACTATACTACAAATAAAATCTCCCTGTAGATGAGACTGATGACAATATCAAATTTGTTGTTGGAGAAAATAAAGGAAATAATAATAATACAAAAAAAAAACAAGAAGAAGAAGAAAAGCATTATTAACAATAATAATTTATTGCAAACAAAGCATTGTACATGGAAAGCGAATAAATATAATAAATTACATAATAAATGCATTAAAACACGCACGCTGATTATATTTATTAAATTTCAAAGCCACAGCCATAAGCATACAATCTTAAATATAATATAATAATTATTTTGATTAATATAGATTTTATTTATTTTTTTTTTAAAAAAAGAAAAGAAAAAAAAGTGAACCTTAGTGATGGGCCCAGCGGCCGGGAGAGACTGAGCGGACCGAGCGCCACTTTGGCTTGACACCGTTGACCCGCTCGCCTTAGACTTGAAGGCCGTCATGGACTGGGACACGCCGTCCGCCAGGATAAATTGCTCCCGAAGCTCAATATTTGTCCGACCCTTAGCTATTCCGTCCGGATGAAGGAATTACGCAGGAAGGAACAAAACGAACAAAAAAACAAACATTCCAAACAAACGGGATTAGTTAAAAATATTAAATATTTAAAATTTGCAATAATTTATGGATTAGGTCTCCAATTATTAAATAATACAAAATACAAATCAAAATACAAAACCAACCAACGAGCAATATGATTTAAATACAAAAATAATTTAAATTTTCAATTAATTCTAAAACTCCATCAGTCAAAAAGTAACATATCACATCCAATAAAATCAAACTAACCCGCCCAAAATAAGATATAAAAAATAATTAAGAATATTCCATTCAATAGAACGGACGGAGCAATAATTATTATTAGTCATTTATCAAAATATTTTAAATTCACCCCCAAAAAAAACGTTGTCAAGTACAAAACAAAAGTACACACAACAATCATTAATTTGCTAATAAATTCCTATTTAAATACCATCATCATGCATCAAAATTACCTCTAAATTTACCCAACTCATTACAAATAATTGAAAATTACAACTACAAAAATATATGACGAAAAAAAAACTATAAATAATACAATTATTATTATTATTATTAATAGTGAGGCAATGGGGATGCAACAATCGGAAGACGACAAAGAAGACGAATGAATTTACGAACCGTGAAAATGCAATTTAGTGAGTGAGAGGATGAATAAATTATTATTATAATAATTATTATTACTATTATATGACATGCAGCAAAAAAAAAACCATATTGATAGGAAATTGTTCACCGTGCACACGCCAAACAAAACTCTTTCTATTCTCAAATAATTCCGTGAAAAGGAATAACAATAATTCACAATATTCCGTCCCGCACATACAAAACAAAAAAGGAAAAAACCACATGGAACCTTATTAAATATAAAATTATAATAATCAAAGTGTTCATGCTTAAAATATTCAACTCCTAAAAAAAATTAAATATATTATATATGAAACTCATGCAAAACAAGACCAAAATAAATCCAACAAAACGAGGGGGGAAACAAAATCCACGGAATAAAAAAAAACATTCCAAAAAAACAAAACTATTCCAAAACTACTATACAGAGACGATTCGGGAGACTATATAGAGCTGACCCAATTAATTCAAAATAATTCAACGTGCATCATATCAAGGACAACGACAAAATAATAATAATAATAATAATAAATATAATATAATCATATATAAAAGCAAAACCAAAATTTGGAGTTGTCGATGAGCGTATAATTATTATTAATTTATTTTTATTTATTATTATTATTATTTGTTTTTTGTTTATTATATGATTAATCTTACAGCTGCTGGTACAGCTTCTGCTGTGACATGGAGATCCAAATGGACAACTTCGGTCATGTTCCATGGGTGAGATCAAATCAGGAATAAGATGCAAAACCACTTTGGCATTGGGAATAATGCAAGCCAAATTATTAATTATCATTAAATTATTATTATTAGTCAACAATAGTCAAAATCAAAATAAAAAAAAAACTTGATGACTCTTCGTTAAATCCATCTTTCTTTCAAATCTTCGTAAGTGGAGTCATAATTATTATTACTCCACTAATAATAATAATAATAAAACTAGATTCAAGCCAAAACATCCAAATCTCTATTATTATTATAGCCGATTTTACATATAAAGCAAAAATATATATCCTTTTTTGGAATAGGAGGAGAAAAACCGTTTTGTAAATAAATATTACATATAAGTATATAGAATAGATATACAATTATTATTATTATCACAAAAATTTTCAAAAACAGTCAAAAAGGAGGTTCAACAACAAGCAAATATTGGAAACAAAACCAACAAACAACAACGAGCAACAAAAAAAAACAAAAAAAAAAGATGAACCAAAAATGAGATTGAGCCTTTGTAAAACTTCTTTCTCTCTAGGGCTTTTTGCACGACAATTCATCAGATTATTTTAAAGAAATTATGATTATTTATTTTTTATGCACTATTATCATCGATCAGCTTAATACTATAATTTATAATAATCGAAATTTTATTATTAATACAAGAGTTTAAAAGAAGAAAAAGAAATTTCCCTATATTATTATACAAAAACAATATTTATGGAAATCATATCGGAAACCTCTGCCTGTCTGCCTGCCTGAGTGTGGAAATAATCCAGGAAAAAACATTATATCTAGCAACGTCCTTATTATAATTTAATTATTAAAATACAATAATTATTATTACACTTCCTGCCATATGTCCTCATAGGAATGAATGAACGTGAAATGCCCCTAATAAGAGGAAATATATACGACAAACTTATGCTAAATAATCTACCTCATATGCATTTTTATTATTCATGGGAATATAGTAATAATTAATAAAACTTTAATTTTTGTTAATTAAATTATCAATTTTTAAATAATATTAATAATATGAAAATCAACGTACCTCGGCACGGGTCGTTTTTGACTAAGAATTCATCCAAGGCAACCCAACCCCCGCCCACTCGAACCATCACGGTGGACCGGAGAATCCGGACGAGCCGGAGCTTCTGACTGTCTCCGAACTGAAATCATCAAATAGAAGGTATTATAATCATAAATATTTATTGTCTAATTTAATTCGAATCAGAATTATTAAATAAATTACAAAAATTCTTAAATAAATTACAAAAATTCTTAAATAAATTACAAAAATTCTTAAATAAATTACAAAAATTCTTAAATAAATTCCAAATAATAATAATAATAAATAAATAATTTAGGAAATGAAACTGGAAAAATCAAAAATCGAAAAATGATAACACATACCCTGTACTTCCCTTCTCCAACTTGGAAGACGCGGAATTTCTGTCGGCAAGTGCATTTCATGACTTGACGCTGGATCTCATCATCCACGATGTCCGCCTCCGTCACGGGCTTCTTCTCCTCCCAGTCGGGTCGGAGGGCAGCAATGAATTCCATGTAGTCCACCAAATGATCCCCGTGATCGAACATGTCCGCCACGGCATTCATTTCCAGACGACTCGTTGGGAATTCTACAAGAACAAACAAAAAAAATAAACAAAATTAAAGGAAATATAAAACTAATAATTAGGCGTGTCGTCATCAAATCATCATCCAAAAATGATAATTTTCAAAATAACGTGTAATAATAATAAAAATGTTTTTTTTTTTAAAAAAAAAAGGAAAATCCAACGCACTCGTCTTCATGATGGCATCAATAAACTCTTCCCTCGGGATGAGTCCATTATTATTTCGGTCGATCTTCCGGAACAAGTCCGTGACGCGGGATTTCTTGTGATTCATGAACTTGAGGAACTGAGAAAATAGAGAGGGAAAATAATGCATTTTAATAAAAAAAAATTGGAATTTCAAAAAAATTATTCCAAATAATTTTAAAAAAATGAATCTTCAAAACTCACTCGTTTGCGCCAATCTTCCCAGCTAAAGTTCTTGACCTTCTCGAGTTCCAAAAGGTAATTATACTTGTCCTGGAGTCTTCGCTGACGCTCCCAAGCCATCATCCAGACATGCTTCCATTTGTCCCACAAGGCCTTCACACGTGGATTCTTTATTTGCGGCTCAATGGCTTTGCTATATTATTTTTAAATTTAAAACAAAAAAAAAATTACAATATTAAACAAATTATTATTATTATCAATTTTACGAAATATCAGAAAGAGAGGGAGAGATCATCAAGTTGTTACAATAATTATTAATGGTGGATACACCAAAAAGTAGAATTAAAACTCGGAAGAGGAGCGAGGAGTAATTAATTATAATAATTTATATAGGATTAGAATTATTACGAGAGTGAGTGAATAATTCAGTTAAAACAGCATTATTGCAATAATAATAATTCAATAATAACGAGTATAATAAATACCCTATAGCCTAATAATAATTACCTATTATTAGAGATTTTATTTTTACCCAAATCAATGTTATATCTTTTTTTTTTTTTTAATTTTGGGGTTGCAGAGATATTACGGTCAAAATGGGTTAAACTCATAATTTACAATAAGTACATATATAATAATATTTTATTATTAATTATTTTTTGGTGCTATTCATTACAATGGCGGCGTTCAACTAATTAATAAAATTTATTGTTTCCTCCTGATTTTCAATCATGATTTTATTAAAACCCACACAAGAACTTATAAATAATAATAATAATAATAATAATAAGCTACAGGGGAAAAAACTACGAAAGCCATCCAAAACAAAAATAATTAATGTCATTAATTATTACTATAATAATAATTATAGTCAAAAAATAAATTTGCATGCAACCCAAAGTCAAACAACTATAATAATAATTATTAAAATAAATCATGCAACATTCCCCACAAAAAGAGTATAAAAAATAAGGTCAGTAATAATAATAAATAATTCTACTACTAAAAAAAAGGTTGAAAAGCGCACACACAGTTCCTCTAATAATTCAAGTACAAATTGTTAATAATTAATAAAATACAAATATAATAAATTTAATAATAAAATAAAATACAAATATAATAAATTAATTAATAAAATAAATACAAATATATTTTTATTATTATTCACTGAATTTTTCCAATACGGAATAATTTCAAAAAAAAAATTAAATCCGTCAATCAAAAAACAACATATACATATATAATAAAATTATTTTTATGAATGCAGCAAAAATAAATTCATCCGTTAGGTTTTTGTTAGGTTATTAAAAAAATAAATAAACAAAACAAAAAACAAAATGAAAGCATCTAATTTGTAGCAATTCTCTGTACCTTCCTCTACGATCAAATCTTGGTCCGATATGTTGGAATAAATCTGGAGTCTTTTCTCGTCCCGGACTACAACACCCCCCACGCAACAACAAATAATAAGTCAAATAAAATAATAAGAACCAACAACAACAACAACAACAACAATTTCATGCAATACAAACTCTAAAATAATAAATAATAAACTTCTAATAATAATAATAATAATTTAATTATTGTGTACGAAGGTCGAAATAAGCAACTAAATCAAAATAACAACCACAATGACTTTCAATTCAATTCTCATTGAAATCACTTTGCAGCCCAAGGAAATCAAATATAATATAATTAATTTTTAGGTATAAATCCAATAATGCGGGATACATTTCCCCCCAGAGAGAAGCCCCCCACACACACATACACACAAACAAAAAAAAACAACAACAAATGAAAATACACACACACAGACAATATAATATTCCATACCACAAGGCCGTGAAGAAAAGAGAATAATACATAAAAATAAAGAGAGCAGGCTAAACAAACAAACACAAAACTCCCCCAAAAATACAATGAATATAAATCATAAAATATTTTTGAAAAAAAAAATTAAACCGTTTTGAACAATATTCACTCGAAAATTCTGCAGTCCCTCTAAATTATACAATTTATATCTTTAATATATCTCAATTTATAGGTATATATAAAAGAACGAATACATATATATATTATACAGCCAAACGCTTACTTCCACGTACAAAAATATATAGAATACAAATAATCCAGACATTTCATGCAATAAAAACGAATTGCAATACATGTAAATTAAATTAAAAAATATCCATAGGGTTTTGTCATAAAAATACAAAAACAAATTAAAATTAAATAAATAAATAGCTATAATTATTATTTATAAAGGCAAAAAAAAAAGCATTCGAACCTTATTCTACGATGTGCCAAATCCAATTCTGGAGATGTCTCACGACTATCACCACTGATGATCATGATGATGATGATGACAAATTTAAGGAAAAAAACATAAACAAAAAGAAAATAAATAAAGATTTTTTCATGCATTTCCCGACGAGAAACATAATTGATTCCCCAACAACAGGGGGGATAAACAAGACATGATAATTACAAAAATTCACGAAAAGACGACAAGGATAATAAATAGATCAATCAAAATTACTATCCATGAAATATAAAAAAATGTTTAATAATAAAGAAAAATAATAATGGGGGACATAAATGATCATTATCGGTGAATTATTAACATACCCGGGAGTAACGCTGCGAAGACGACTGCCCGGCTTGCCCTTGCTGATCGGTTGACGATGAGTGATGAGCTTGGGCTTGCACACCGCATCAATCTCCGGCTGACGCTTCGCCATCCCTTCCATGAATTCCTTGTGCTCCTGCAATAATAATAATAATAATAATTAATTATTTTACATTTTTAAATACATTTATCAAGCATTGGACATATTTAATCAAGCGGTTGATACAATTTTATTTTCGAATACAAAATATAATTATTTTTCGTATAATAATAATTAATTATGCAATCCCCCCAGACCTTAATCAGAACTTGAATCTCGCCCAAATCATCCGGCAAGGGCTCCGCTTCCAGTGTCGTCAACGTGTCCTCACACCTTCGAAGCCAGTTCATGAGCTCCTCGAGCAAGTCTTCCAAGTCCCGGAGGGAGGCAAGATGAGCCTTCAGCTTGTCCCCACGTTGTTTGGCCCACGAGGAAATCTCGTCCCAGCGGGACTGAATGATGGAAATCCAGTGCTTGATGACGTTGACGGCGTCGGGATGAGCCTTCGCCAAAATGGCCTTAGCCAGATCTATCGTATCATCCTTCTCCCGCTCTTTCACTACCAATTCCCGCATGAATCTGTACAAAAAAGTACACAATATTACAGAAGAGTACAAAAAATGACACAAATTACAAAAAAAGTACAAAATATTAATAAATAAATAAATAAATATTACAATCCACTTGACCACAATACTATTTCAAAATTTTAATAATATCACCAAAATTCCTTACTTTTCCTGCTCCTCCAGTAATTTCCTCGTCGTCTCCTCATCCTCGGGCAAGGAGCCGGCGAAGCGGAGCTTCATTTCCGCGTCCGAGAGCCATTCGAGGAGCATGTGGACGGCCTTGTGGAGTTTCTCCGCCTCCTTGAGGGCTTGCTCCAGTCTCCTGGACCGGGTGTCACACTTCCGGCGGATCTTCTCGAAGAAGTCCTTGATGTCTTTCACGTGAGCTCGGAGCCTTTCTCGCTCTTCCGGGGACGCGGATTCCATCATCTCCTCCGCCGTCCGGATCACGTCGTTCATCTGGGAGCGACGGTTCTCTAACTCGTCCTCGATTTTCTGTTCACAATTCATAATAATAATTAAAATTATTTATTTATAATTATTGCATTGTCGAAGATTGATCGAGAGATCAATGTTATTAAGAAAATTATTAAAAGTTTTACTATGAATAAGAAATCGTCTGTGTAGTCTGTATAGCTCAATAATACAAACAAAGGCTGTTTACATTTGTAATGTTTACAACTGTAACTGTAACGTTTACAGTTGTAATGTTTACAATTGTAAGACAGTCCACTACTACACATATAGGCTTTCCTTTGTATTCTCACTGTTACATTTGTAATCATCATTCAACATACAACGGATATTGTACAAAGTATCTAGCTCTCTATCTTTTTACATTGCGGATGAGTTACAATTGTAAAATTTTTTTGTTCCAATCCGAAGCCAAGCCAAGATTCATATATAGAGATAATAATTCATGTAGAGAAATTAATTCTTTTTTTGCCTTGTGCTGTTCAATGAGAGCCAAGACAGTGTCCAAATCCCCATGGACGGGCCCATCATCCACGACTAAATTATCGATGTGCTTGAGCCAGTCGAGGAGCTCTTGGAGAGCGTCCTTGAATTGGCCGGAGAGGAGGAGGGCCTTCTCCAATTCCCGCTGCCGCTCCACACTCTTATTGCAGACGGAATTCCACTTGTTCTTGAGGTCCGTGAGCATTTGACGGAGGACGGGCTCATCCGCCTTCGGCGCCTTGTCCTTCAGCCCCTTCCCCATCTTCATGGTATTGTCGTAGATGGGCTGCTTCGCACTCAGCAGTTTCTGGAACTCCTTGTGCTTTGCGAGCATTTGCTTGATCTTGACGGGGTTATTCCCGGCCGTGGCGGAGATCTCATCCAAGGACCTCTCCGCCTCATCCAGCCACTTGCAGAGGGAGGACCAGGCGTCGTGGAATTCCTTGGCTTCCTTCATCCCGAGGTCGAGGGCTCGGGTCCGCTCCGTGGACTTGGAGACGACGCGGTCCCAACGGTGCTGGACGCTGATGAGGAGGTTCTTGATCAGGATCACGTCCTGCTTCTGACTGAAGTACTTGAGGTGATTCCCCTTCTTCTCCAGATTCAACATCACTTCCCGATGAGCGGAAACTTCCTTCTGGAACTCCTTGTGCGTCTCGACTTGCTCGAGGACCTTGGGGAGGACGCGGGACACGGGCTCCATCCCGCCGAGGTAGCGCTCCGCCTCTGTCAGCCAGTCGATGAAGTCCTGGACGGCCTTGTGGAACTCGTTGGCCTCCTTGAGCGCTATTTCTAACTTGATCTTCTTGTCGTTCGCCCGATTCATCACACTCTCCCAGCGTTGACGGAGGGTTCGGAGGTTATGCTGTAAGTTTGTAGCCGCTCCGTCCGTCGATTTCTTCAAATATTCCTGGCCTTGCTGCAGAACTGCCTCCACTTTGGGACGATTCGCTTCAAGTTCGTTGTAAATCTCCTGCAAATATCAAGAAATTTCAAGTGTAATCAAGGAATACCAAGGAATTTCATGTATAATCTTCATCATCAATCAAAATCATCAAATTTTCAGGTAAAATCAACAAAAAATTACATAAAATCATCAAATTATCACGTAAAATGATTAAATTATCAAGGAAAATCATCAAATAATCGTAACATCATCAAATTACCATGTAAAATCAACAAAATATCAACTAAAATCATCAAATAATCAGGGAAAATCATCAAATAAAATCATCAACTAATCAAGGAAAACCATCAAATTATCAATTCGTTTCACCCATTCAAGATCAATGATCAATTATAATGATTTCTTAAACAGTAGAGATTATTCCCCCAAAACTTAAAAATATCAGATCGAGATCATAAAAGAATCGTCCCCAAAAAATTACCATGAATCTCGCCAGTTGTTCGGCAGCCGTTTCCGGCAAGCCACCCGTGGGCTTCGAACTGGAGATAGCAGCATCGACCTCCCCAAGCCAGAGGAGAAGATCCTGGATCTCCTGATTGAAGAGTTGAGCCTCCCGGAGAGCATCCTCCAATTCCTTATTCTTCCCATTCGCCTTCTGCTGCAAGTCATTCCATTTCCGGTTGAGGTCATTCAATTTCTGCTGCGTCTTGCTCGCGTTCTCCGAGCCCTTCTCCGACTCGATGATCATCCGCCCGGCGTCGTTGAGCGTGTCCACACTATTCTGATGGGCCTGGATGTCGTTCATGATGACCTTCAGCTTCGCCAGCTCCACCTCAATGACTTGAGGATCCCCGAAGACGGGCTTGAGGGAGTCCAGGGACTTGTTCGTCCGCTCAATCCACGTCATGAGCTCTTGGAGGGCGTGCTGGAATTGTCCCAAGCGGAGCAGAGCATTCTCCAACTCCCGCTGCCGCTCCACGATCCCCTTGAGCAAGTCGTCCCAGCGTCGGTTCACTTCCGCCAACGGTCCCTTGATCTTCACCGCTTGGTCCGGTGAGGTTCTCTCCGTTAGAGCTTGGGCTTGTCTATTTTATCAAAAAATTTTGATCAGACAAAAATATTAATTAAATCCTTCCCCAACAATACAGGTCAACATACACAAACGCCAAGAAACAAACGAACACACACAAAGCGACGAATATCAAACAACAATTATTATTATTATAAAGAAAACAACTATTTATTTACACAAAATAGTTACACGACGCTAGGAAAGAAATAAAATGAACGCTTGAAACTGTAAATAATTAATTAAATATAAGGATTTTTTTCAACAGTCTATGCTATTTCTATCAAAAACAACAATTTGGTTTTTATAGGAGATTGATAGAAATTCATTTCTATTCTTAAAAAAAAAACAAGTATAGTCTACAACCAAATCGTCGGCCAAGTATCACAAAGTACCAACTTCAGCATTGAAGGTATAGAAATTAGTACTTTCGGATCCTTGTAGTCAACGACATTAAATACAAATTCGACGGAGGGAAATTACACGATTTCTTAATATTTTTCTCTCCTTTCTTGTGATGAGATGCCTGCGCGGTTAATTTGAACAAGAAAAAAATCTGTTTTTTATAGGAGAAAAGGTAGACAAAATATCTAAACATATAACAATTTATTAATAATTATTAGGAATAAGCGGTGCTGGTGTTATTATTAGTGAGAAGCCACTGCCGCGGAACAATAATTAATAATAAAATGATTAATTAATTATTAGGCGTCAATATTATCGTTCGAGTTCAGTGCTCTCGGACATCTAAAACTCTAATCTAGTAAGACGGACAACAACAACAATAAATAATAAATTCGAGGACAAAACAATAATAAAACATGTAAGTGATTTGAAATTTAACAAGGAGGACAGAAAAAACTGAGCGAGACGACATGCAACAAATAACGACAAAACGACCACAAAAGTGCTAATATAATAGAAAAGTCTGACTCGCGAACAGATGAGATATTACTTGCCTCCACAGAGTCCTGAGATTTCAATCAATCAGTCAGAACATCAAAAAGAAATAATTGTTTTTTTTTTCATTTTTAAAGAAGGACAAGAAGAAGTAGAAGAGACGGTTCCATAACAATCAGTCCCCAACCAAGAATCAGTAGTCAGTTCAGTAGTACCACCGCGACCATGAGTTAGATATTTTCAACAGAGTTTAATAATAATAAATATACATTAGCAAACTTATGCCTCTAAAATCCTCATAATGTCATTACTATTATTATTATTAATTGTAAATTCTTGTATAAAAGAATGATTCCGAATAAAAGAAATCGAATAAAATCCGAATAAATCTTAATATCGTATAATATTATAAGAATACAAATTTTCTCTGATATCGTGAGACAAAGAATAAATCCGAGTGCTGCTGACCTGTTCAAAGCTTCAACCTTGACCATCATAGGATCAACATCCGACTTGAAGTCCTTCAGTTCCTTGATCTGTTTCTTGACGGCATCGATGTCCGCGCCAATTACATCAAAGTTGGCTAGTCTCTCCTCCGCTCGGGTCAGGAATTTGAGGAGATTCTGGGGAAAAGAAAAAAATACAGATATTATAATTAATATTATGTTGTCCAAATAATATCAGGAGTTGGGGAACAAAATGTAGTGAGATTACAAGGATTACAATAAATAATTAATTTAGAATTATATAATTTAAAATTATATAATTTAAAATAATTTAATTAATTCACCTGAAGACTCTCATGGAACTCCATAGCCTTCTCCATGGCGTCGATCAGGTTCTCCTCGCGCTTGGCAAAGAGGGCCGTGATGTTGTCCCAAGCGGAGTCCAGATCCTCGATATTCTTCTTGATCTCGGGCTTGTCCTGGTCCCCAACGATCTTCATCAAGTTCTGACCCACTTGACGAACTTGACCCACTTCGGGCTTGGTCCGGTCGATATCGCCCTTGATGACCTTCAGGGCATCTTGTTGTTTCTGAATGGCTTTGGGCTCGACGGCCGGCGGATCTTGACTCTTGAGAGTGTCCTGCAGAGCGTCCAGCTTCTCCATGATGGCTTGGAGCTGTTCCCAGAACTTTTCGGCCAGGGCCAGGGCCTCGTCGAGGTTCTTCCCCCGAACTTTGGTCGCCTTCTGGATCTGATCCCAGAGGCTGTTGAGTCGGTCGAGCTTGTTGCGGATGTCCTTGACGGCGGGGTCGTTCTTGTTCGGAGCCTTTGCAATCACTTCTGCGGCGGTATTCTTGACGGCATTGAAGGCATCCTCCCGTTTCTTCATGTCATCGATGATCGCCGCATTCTCATCGATCTGATCCCGGATCTTTTCGGGATGGGCGGAGATGGGCTCGGCATTGTTGACTTGATCCGCCGTGCTCTCCAGGGCGTTCAGCATCCCGTCCAACTTGTCCTTGAAGCGAGAAGTCTCCTGCAGGGCCTTGTCCAGGGCTTGTTGTTTCTCCCGGAGGTGAAGTTTGAGGGCGTTGTAGCGCTCGTTGTCCGCGTGCATGATCTCTTGGACCTTGCCGGAATCATCATCATTGCAGAGCTTCGTGAGGGCCCCACCAGTTTTGTTCAGCTTGTCCACGAGGGGTTTGTGTTGATTGACGGACTCGACGAATCCTTGCGTTCGGTCGATGAGCTTCATGATTTGATCGGGTCGGATGGCTGGGGTTTCGAGGATCTGCATCTCATCCTCCATCACGTCCATCCAGTTGTTAAGCTCGTGGTGAGTTTCGAAGAAGTGTTCGGCTAGGGGGAGGGCTTGCTCGAGGGCGTTCAGACGGTCGCTGCTCAGCTTCGAGACGGACTCCATCGTTTCCTTGAGGTCCTCCGCCTTCTCGCGCAGGGTCGTCGTGTCTTCCCCGTGGGAGGCCTCCCGTAATACTTTCTTGGCAGTCGCGAGGACGTCCCGGACCCGACCCTTCTGACTATTGATCTCATCGTTGAGGGCTCGGTGCTCTTGGAGCTGGACGCGCACGACGTCGGGCTCACAGCTCGGCTTCTCCGCATCTCGGATCTGACCCTCGATCTCTCGGAACCAGTCCAGCAGATCTTCGATATCACCCAAAACCTCCATGGATCTCTGGAAAATCAAGTCATTTCATGTTATTTCACCATTTTTAGTTGATTTGTAACATATTTTAGTTGATTTGTAACATATTTTAGTTCATTTGTAATACATTTTAGTTGATTTGTAATACATTTTTAATTGATTTGTAATGATATGTAATAGAATTTTAGTTGATTTGTAATACATTTTTAATTGATTTGTAATGATATGTAATAGAATTTTAGTTGATTCGTAGCAGATTTGTGTAATAAATAAATTGGAAGAGACAAACTTACAGCTTTGGACATCTGAATTCTCTCCGCCCGTCTTTGAACTTGTTCGAGAATGGCGTCAAAACGTCGATTGTCCCGAGTGACGAGGCTTTCAATGGTGGAAGCGCCTTCTCCAGGGGATATTTGGCATAATTGAGGTCCGATCAGGTTGATCATCTCCAGAACCTTCCGTTGTTCCGGGATCTCGGCCTCCAGTCTGAGAATCTCTTTTTCCTGGGTGGCCAAGTTGGCACTGTCGAGGGTCTGGAGGAGCCCCTCGGCGTCCATCATCCAGTCCGAGAGGTTGTTGTGACAGTCGTGGAATTGCGTGACTAGTGGCAGAGCTTCCTGGGCATTCTTGAGCAAGTCCGCTGCCTTCGTCGTCAAGTCATGGAAGCGTCTTTGGAGGGCGTCCAATTTATCCTTCAACTGCATGGCCTCATCGTTCGAGATGTTCTTCATGAGGTCCAGGCCAGCATCCACGGTGTCATCCACTTGCTTCTCGTGATCCTTGATCTCTTCCGTCAAATCCTGCAAGAGGGGGGAGGGAAGGGCACAATTAATCATTTGGGAATACAAAAATGTTATATAATATAATCAGTATGAGATTTATATTAAATAATTAATTAATTTGGAATATAATTAATTCAGTGAGGTGAACATACCGCTAAACGCTCCATTTGATCGAGGAGTTTGTCCTTATGAACGGAAACAACTTTGTATTTGTTCAGTCGCTTGTCCATGTCATCCATCCACTTGACCAGCTCTTCATAAGAGAGGACCAGGTGTCGGAGCCCGGCTTTGGATTGTCTCAAAAGATTTCGTAGAGCTTCCGACTCATCTACTAATACGCCGTAACGGTCTGTGAGTTCCTGGAGTTTGTCCGCCACGAGGACGGCTTCGTCATCCCCGACGAGTTGCATCAAAGTGGAAGCGACGTTCGCCAGAGCATTGAAGTCTGGTTGCTTCTTCAAAATACTGTCATGTAGAGCCTGTTGGGGGGAAATAAATATACAAATTAATAGAAACATAAATGCAAAAATAATTACCAAAATTGATACAAAACTAAATACAAAAATTGATACAAAACTAAATACTAAAATTGATACAAAACTAAATACAAAAATTGATACAAAACTAAATACAAAAACAAATACAATAGTTTCAGAGCCTCTTCACAAAAATAAATACCAAAATTAAAAACAAAATAAATATAAAAATAAATTTAAAAGTCGATACAACAATAAATACAAAAGTCGATACAAAAACAAATACAATAGTTTAGAAGCATATTCACAAAAATTGATTCAAAAATAAATACAAAAAATCATTACAACGACTTACATCATGCTCCTTAATTCTCCGTTGAATCTTGTCCTCATCTGTGGGGATGAGGGACATGTCCTTGAGCTTCTTGCCCATTTTATCGAGCCAGTCGGAGAGGGGTCCGATGCGGTCCTGGAACTCTTTCGCAACTTTCATGGCCTCCTCCAATTGCTTCTGCCGGGCGTCCGCGCCCACGCACAAGTTCTCGTACCTGTCGCCCAAGTCTCGCATCTGTCCCTCGATCTGGGCCCTCTCGGCGGGCTCCGCATTCTCCGCGATCTCCTTGCCCATCTTGAAGAGACTCGTGACGGAAGGTTGTCTGTCCAACAACATCTTGTTGAGGAACTTCTGTTCCTGGAGTTGAGCCTTGACGACTTTGTAGTCCGCAGAGGGCGGTTTCTGATTGGCGACCATGTCCTCGATGTCGTTCAGCCACTTGTTGAGCCCCTCGAGGGCTTCCTGGAACTTTCCGGACTGGAGGAGGGCGACGTCCAATTTCCGCTCCTGCTCATTGATCCGCTGCTTCAGAGCATTCCACTTGTCATTGAGTTTCTCGAGGTCCTTCTCTAAGCCGGAAGTGTTGACGCCATTGGCGGCGGACTGGATAAGCCCCTGCCCGCTCTTATTACACTCATCCACTTGTTTCCCCACGGACTCGACGTAGCGGGACCGGAATTCCTTAAATTGGGCTTGCTGAGCTCGGATGGCATCCACATCCCCACCGATGGCCTTGCTGAAACTCTTCTCCTTCGAAATCAAGTCATTGATCTCATCATCCGTATTGGCGTAGAGGTCGTAGAAGCTCTCCAAACGGTTCAGCGTCTTCTCCAGCTCATCCTCCCGGGTCTTAGCCTTGTCCTCCAACCGACCGAGTTGACGGCGGAGATTCTCGATTTGATTTCGAGTTCCCTTAACATCCGAAGCGAATCCTTGACGGATCAGGTCATCCGCTGTAGCAGCCACGATCTCGATCTCTGATCGCTTGTCCGATAATTTACTCTGGTAATTCTCAATCTCCCGGATCTGACTCTTGACGGTGGGGATGTCTCGGCCGATGGGCTTCATGGCATTGAATTCATCCTCTAAATCTCCGAGATCAGCAGAGATGGCCTTGACTTGGTCGTTGAATTGGGCGAGGGCTCGTTGGGCGGACTCGAGGTCGGAGCTCCGATCATCCAATTTTGATTTGAGATTGTCATAGCGGTCTAGGAGGTCATCGACAGCATCTTGGATGTGGGCGGAATCGCAATTCTGAGCGTTGGCATCCCCACAAAGATCTTCTCCCTGAACTCGAACATTGTCCAGGGGTTTTTCTAACTTCTGGGCCTCTTCCGCTAGGGCCTTGATCCTCTGGAGGAGTTTCGGGTCCTTGCCAGCATCTCCGAGGGCGTCATGGGAGGCTAATTTGTCCTCGCATCTGTTCAGGGCGTTCTTGACGTCCCGGACGTTGTCATTGAATTCGGCCAATTTCGCCGCCGCTTCTTCGAGCTGCTGGATCTTTGCGGCTAAATCCCGCTGGAGGGCCTCCCATCGCTCCTTCATGTCCTGGAGCTCGCTCTTCACGCCCTCCTTGTCCTTGTCCGTGGCGGCGAGGAAGGTCTCGCCCAAGCTCCGCGTCGTCTCATACTCCCCAGTGTGTCGCCAGATGTCGTTCTTGAAGGATTGGATCTCCTTCAGCTGCTTATCGATGTCCGCTTTCTTGAAGGACGTCAATTTGAAGCCGTCGAACTTGTCCTCGGCTTGGGTCAGCCAGGTGAGGAAGCTCTCCCGAGCCCGGTCATACTTCCGACAGTGCTCCATGCAGGTTTGGAGGCGGGTGTGCCGACTCACGGCCTCATTCTTCAACTTGTCCCAAGCCTTCGTGATCTTCTCGATATTGTTCTGGATGGCGCGCTTGTCCGCCGGCCTTGTCGTCTTCAGGGCCAAGTCCTTCCCCTTGTTAATCGTCATGATGATCTCATGCTCCTTGCTCATCACCTCCTTGTACGTCGGCTCGAACTCCTCCACTTGACGGCGGAGGATGTCCCGGTCGGCGGAGACGAGGAGCTTCTCCGTGAGGCCGGAGAGGAGGTCATGGAGCCATTCCTGAGCCGCCTCGCAGTCCTCGTTGAACTCGTTGATGTCCCGCTTGGAATTCTCCAGCTCCGCCTTCGCATTGTCCAACTTCTTCTGACACTGATTGAAGAGTCGCCCGACCTGACCCAACTTCTGTTTGATGTCGCTCTTCGCCGCTGGGTCCTGGAGGATGTCGCAGAGCTGTTGGCCCGCCGCCTCCACGTCCGCAAGGACCGGCCGCTGACTATCGAGGTTCTTCTCGATCGCCGACAACTTCTTGAGCATCTCATCCGGATCCCCCTTCTCCACGACGAGGTCATCCAGGTCGTCGCTGATCTTGTGGAGGTTGTCTTGCAATTTGTTGAGGCTGTTGAAGAAGTCCTGGGAGGCGCCGGACGCGGCGTCCAAGTTACTCTCCCGGTCGTCCAATTTGAGTAATAAATCATTCCATTTCTGATTAATGTTCGCTAGCTTATCTTCGATCTTCCGCCCGTCGGGGGAGTTCGGGTCCGTCACGGCGAGGATGTTGTCCCCAGCCGTGTTGAAGCTATCCAGAGTTGGTTTCTGGGCCCGGAACTCGTCCCGCATCACTTGGACTTGTTGCATCTGGTTCTGGACCATGCGGGGGTCGGAGGCGATGGGTCCGAGGACACTCATCATCTTCTCCTTGGCATTCAGCCAGGAATTGAGGTTGTCATGGGCGTCGTGGAACTCCTTGAGGTTGTCCAGGAAGCTCACGCGCTTCTTGCACTTGTCCTGCAAGTCCTTCCATCTGGAATTGATTCGCTCAAAGTCCTCCGCGAGCCTGTCCGATCCCTGGACGTTGGGCTTCCTCCGGAGTAAATCACTGATCTGCTGCCGCGTGTTGTCCAACTGACCCTGTTTATCATAGAGATCCTCCAGGATCGTCTTGACTTGACGGAGGACCTTGTCCGCCTCCTCCCGACTCTGCGGGATATTCGAGTCCTTCGTGATGAGTCGCTCCTGCTTGTCTAGGAATTGACTCAGGGACTTGAGGTTGTCGTTGATCTTCCGGACTTCGTCCCGGGCGGAGTCGAGCTCATTTTGTCTGTCGCTGAGCTTCATCCCGATCAAGTTGTACCGATGATTGATCTCATTCAATTGTTGTTGGACGGGACTCGCGTCTTCTAGATTCAGGAATCCCTCTTGGGAGGAGCGGCGACTTCCGAATCCGCTGGAGCCGCTCGGGGACATCGGACTCGCTCCGGTGAATGTCTTGGATGGGGACGGACTTCGGGGTTCGGTGGAGCGGAAGCTGGAGCGCTTTGTCGGGCTACTGCTGCTGCCGGTAGTGGTGGTGAGGATGCGGCGTCTGGGACTGTCCGCCCGATCCCCCCGGGAAATATTCTCAAAGATGGATCCCAATTCATTGACTTTGTCGATCGTGGAGCTGTAGTCCCGATGCTCCTTCACTAAAGGCTTCAACTCATCTGTCTGATGCTTGATGATGTCCAAATCCACAGCCACGGGCTTCAGATTCCCGATCCGTGTTTCCATTGAGGATAACCATGTCTGCACTTGATCCCGCAATTTCTCGTAGGCATTCAAATGCTCGGCCCGCTGCCGCTGCAATTTTGCCCGATCTTCCAGAGTCGCGTTCAGGTCCTTCCATTGGTTTTCAAGAGACTGGAAAATAAATAAAATTGGTTTAAAAAAATGAATACAAAAATTGATACAAAAATAAATACAAAAATTGATACAAAAATTGATATAAAAAATTGATACAAAAATAAATACACACATTGATACAAAAATAAATACAAACATTGATACAAACATAAATACAAAAATTGATACAAATACAATAGTTTCAAAGCATCTTCACAAAAATTAAGACAACTGCTAAAATTGATACAAAAATTAAAACAAATACCAAAACTGATACAAAATGAAAACCAATACAAAAATAAATACAAAAATTAAAACAAATACAAACATTGGTACAAAAATTAAAACAAGTACAAAAATTAAAACAAATACAAACATTGGTACAAAAATTAGAACAAATACTAAAATTTAAAAAATTGAAACAAATACAAAAATGAAAACAAATACAAAAATTGATACAAAACTTAAAACAAATACAAAATTAAGACAAATACGAACATTGATACAAAAATTAAAACAAATACAAACATTGATACAAAAATTAAAACAAATACAAACATTGATACAAAAATTAAAACAAATAAAAAATTTTTGAATGTTTCGATAATTTTTTTTAAAATGAAATCTTGGAGAATTTTTTGAAACGAATGTTATGAAAAATTGCATTCTTTTGTAAAGAAAATATAACAAATAGGTGATTTTTTACCTTAATTTTATCCTTGGTGGGCTGAGTGTCCGTCACATCTTTCTTGCTCACGAGAGCCTTGCCGGATGAAATGACTTCATCGAACTCCCGCCTCCTCTCTTCCTTCCTCCTCAGGATTTCGTCGAGTAATGCAGGGGCATTCTCCCCCACGAGCTTGTTCTCCACGATCTCGAACATGTCCGAGAACCAGGACTCGAAGGACTGGGCGGAGTAGTTGAAACTGTCGAGGGCAGTGGAGACTTCGTTGAGGAAGACGGCTCGCGTCACCAGCTTCTCCACGAGTTTCTCGTAGCGGGAGAGGACGCTCTTCAATTTCTCCTCCACCTTCTTCGAGATCCGGGAATTGCCGGACCGGAGGAGGTCATCCGCGGCTCGGGCCATGCTCTCAATGCTGGGCCGGTGAGAGTCAATGTCCGCCTGGAGCATCTTCACCTCCCGGATCTGCTCATCCAGTCTTTCGCGGATCAGACTCGCGGGCTTGAAAATTGTTCTGTAATCAATGATAATAAGGATTTATTTAAAACGGGGTCCAAAAATTTGGTTAACCCAATTATTTACCCGGGTATGTTGCTATAATAATTTCCCTTAAATCACATACATAATTTAGCATGTTGGTCAATCCAACTCAAAATCATCGTTTTATTGACAAATTATTGTTGAAATGGATGAATCATCATTAACATCAATAAATCGTCTTCAAAATCAACAAATCATCATTAAAATCGATGAATTACCATGAAAAATGACAAATAATCATGAAAAACTGACAAATTATCACAAAAAACTGACAAATTATCATGAAAAACTGACAAATCATCATAAAAAACTGACAAATCATCATAAAAAACTGACAAATTATCATGAAAAACAAATTCTCATTAGAAATGATTACAAGAATTCTGATTCAAAAACGACAAATTCTCATGTGAAACGACTGACCTCAAATTATTTTCGGCCGTAGTGAGCCAATTGGACACACTATCCACAGCATCTTGGACGCCCTGACTTTGTACGAGGGCGGAATCCAAGTCCTTGACACGCTCGCCCAAAACATCCAGGAGGTTTTGGTACTTGTTCTCGAGCTCATCCGCAGTCCGTTCGATTTGAGTCCGCTCCGTCGGGGACAGCTCCTCCATGCTGTTCAGGAGGTTGTTCGTGGCCTGGCGGAGGTTCTCGATGACGCGTCCATTGGCGAGGACTTCATTTTGGAGGGACTTGGCTTTGGCGAGTTGGTCCTCGACGAGGCGGGGCTCGCCGGCAATGGGTTCGTTGATGAGTTTCTGGACGCGGGGTTGGATGTCCTTGAGCCAGGAGAGGGCTTTATTGAGGGCGTCCTGGAAGTCTTTCTGCTTGTTCCCAAAGTTGGAGAGACGGTCGAAGAGTTTATTCGCTCGATTTAATAAGTCTTGGTAGGTGGAGGTGATCTGAGTCACTTCCTGCTTCACGGAGGATTCCTTGGGTTCTAAGTATGGCATGCGGGTCGGGAGATTCGTTCGGAATTCATTCAGGGTCTGGAGATAATCCCGGGACTCGTCAATGAATTTCTGGGCGGACATGGTGATGAAGCGGAGATCTCCCTGGTGGGCGATCACGTCGGAGAGGAATTCCTTGGTATTGTCCCGTCCGCTCGAACTGATATTGCTAATGTTCCGCTCCTTCTCTTCCAGCGTCCGGATGGACTTGTCCATCCAAGTCTTGAAAGTCGTCACCTCCGTCTTGTATTTCTTGAGCTCGTCCAGGGCTGTTGTGGATTTCCGGAGGAGGCGCTCGGACTGGTCGACGACGCGCTCATAGCGAGTCTTCAGCGTCTTCCCGTTCCTCTCCAAGGAAGAGATCTCTTCGGAGGAGAGGACATCCCCGCCTCGGGCGACAAGGTCCCGGACCTGATCCAAACAGGAGCCCACGGGCTGACTGTGGTCATCGATCTCATCCCGGATGTTCTACAAAATCCATTTAGTCATTTTAGTCATTAGCAGTTAATTAGGTGTTAATTTACAAATACAAAATAAAAACACAAAAATAAAAACAAAAATTGATACAAAAATAAATACAAAAATAAATACAAAAATAAATACAAAAATAAATACAAAAATAAATACAAA
>JAQGAK010001722.1:0-27564 GCA_034696945.1 Lipothrix lubbocki | reverse complement strand
CCTGCCCCAGATGACGTAGTCGTTGGGGATTGGCGCCCCTCGAGTTCTTCTGCCGTACCGTATCTATATGTATCGTGATAAGTTTAAAATTTGGGAATCCCGTGTGGACATATATAAATAGATGTGCTGTAGTAATAAAATTGAGGTAGTTTCATGGGTGTAGTTTATGTAAACAATTGATCCAAAAAATATTTTATAAATTTTATTACTCAAAACACGCTTTGTGAAGCGCGTTGAGTATTTCAACGTACTTACTTTATCTGAACGTATCGTGTATTACAGTAATAAGTTAATGTGACCAATGACTATGTATGGCCACAATATTAACTATATCAACGCTAATCTCTTGTTAAAATTTCTACCGAAAAGCCGAAAAACACCCCCCCCCCAAAAAAAAATTTACCAAGAAGAATTAAAAAGCAGGATGACCAGATCTTTTCACAATATTTTATATACAGGTCATTGTTTGGATGCCCAACATGCTCTAGTTCTTTAGATATGAGTACTTGATGACAAGGCTCAATAAGCTGTGAGCCTATTTGGAAACTCTAATTATCGGGTCTTCAGGTAGTATACCCTGACCCGTACTCCCCTGAGGGATAATTACCAAAATGTAGCATGACATCTTACCAATATGAAAAAAATGTTTCGATACGATGAAGCTGTATTCTGTAGGAATTCCTGTTCTTTCAAGGGTGAGCAAAAAACCGTGCATAACCTTCTGTATTATCTAGACTGACATTTTTAGATTGCCAACACTGTTAACAACAACTGCATTAAAGATAGAAGTGTTATCAGAAACCAACGACACGAAAGCCAGCTTTACAAATGGCATTTGAAATGCACGTGAGTATCAGCCACAAGATTGCAATGTTTAGATTTTGCTGTAGACTTTTTACTCCGTAAAATAAGGAATTTTCCTAAAAGACAAGGCTACACACTTTCAAAATATAAGAAAACGCCTCAAAATTATACATATAACACGGTGTAAAGAAAACATTAATGGACTATGAGAATTTATATTTCATGGTGCATTTTAATAATTCTTTAATCGGTTTTCTGAATCTGTGGGTTAATAATCATCACAAAGTGAGATATGAGAGACTGCTTGGTATTATAAATCTATATATAGATTTATAATACCAAGCAGTATATTTATATAGTTATATTATTATATATAATCAAATTAATGGCAAACGTTCATTTCAAGTGTAAATTTAATCAGTGCAACCTGCATCATTTAGAAGCATATCTGTTACACAATAACATAAGGTTCAAATACAGATTAGTTGCGCTTAACCTTTGCCTTGTTGCCCTAATTTTTGCGATTTTCCTCAGTCCTCAGCTAAAGGGAAGCTCCATTATTATTTGAACCAGTAATAGTTAATGGGTTTTCTTAAAATAAACTTGCAGCATATACTACATATACAACAAATACAAAATTTTCCTGATTTGAATTTGCTTTTATTCAGAACATGACAATTCATTTAGTTTTGAATTCAGTTTTTTGTTTTTGTATTAGTAATTTACATCATCCATATATATTGTAATATTCACTTTAATTCAGAAACAATTCATTTTAATTCAGCAAGTTATTTTGTTGAAAACCATAACCATTTTAATTCGTTGTCTATTAAAGAAAATATTTATTGTTTGGTCACCAACACCTCGATTTGTTTGGAAGCTGGATCAATGGATCTTAACCTTTTCCCCTTTTCAAAAGCGGTGTGCAAACATTCAGAATGCCATCTATGGAGAAACACGTCATGAGATGCTGGAGAAACGAGATTAAATGTTGTAACGTGTATACAATTTTGTGTAATAATTTTATTACTGTTAAACGTTTATTCAATGAATCATTGCCACAATAAATATGAATATGAAGTACCGATTTTTTAGTACTACTACATGCTTAAAACACAAATGTCAGTGTGTTAACAACACATGCTACTCTACTCAAGAGTTAAAGCTTGTAACTTGTAATACCTGTAACTTTTTTGAATTTCAGCAGTACTGAGTAAAGTTCTTCCAGCACTTAATTAATTAATTAATTCCAAATAAAATTATTGAATGGTGTAAGATTGTACACATGTATAATGTATCCAAGTAGCCGTTTGCGATTAATAAAATGCAGATTGACCCAGTTTATAATGATTAGTGTGTTATTGTTTATACATTTTCTCAAAATTGAATCCATAGTAAACTTTACTGGGATTTATAACTTATTAAGCAATAATATAATATGTTCATAGGCATACGTTTTGTTGTACAGCAGAATGGAGGATGTACAATTATGAACATTCGGTAATTTAAAATACTTGGTTGTATCGTACCTTCTGGCAAAATGAGTACATACTTGTAACTTCACCATTTCTTTACAAGAGTAATCTTACTATCCAATTATACAAAATACAACTGCATGTGCATTAAAAAAATTGCGTGAACTATTCTCCCAGATTGTATGAACTAGGTACTTAAGAAATATCACTATAATTCTGAACACTGGTTTAGATGGTGGTTCCTCAAAACTAAGATGATCTTATGGTTGGGTTATGTGCATTAAGTATGTATATTTGAGTGTTAATGAGATCAAATGAAACGGAATATACAGCACCTCATTAGTGTTACTGACGCTCCATGGGCTCACAGGTCCATCCCAACACCAAATTGTAAGACCAAAGAATGTGCTGGACATATCATGTAACGATTGAATCAATGCGTAGGTTACTCGAATCAATTTAATTTCTTTGAAGGAATTATATCAGAATGTTCTTAAACGCATATTAGGTAGCTATTGACATTGCTGTCGTATCCCTCAAATACAAGCTTCTTACGTACAAAATCGGCTCAAAGTCCAAGATACGTTAGGGGAAGCATGCAGTTGACCAAGGTTGACCTTAGGAAGGATATAAATGGTTCTAACATTTAATTTTCTTCTCATTCTTTTCTAAATCGTCAAAGAAAGTTTTTCATTTCAGTGTGAATGGCTAGACTCGCATTTCGCAAATGCGTGTGAGCCCGAGTTTATCATGTTTATAAAAACTATTGTGTTGTGTGCCATTTTTGCCGGTGTCATATCAGGTAAATTTTGCATAATTTTAGTAAGATAATTATTCGTAATTTCATCACAGTGTATGGCGGTTTTCAAGTTAACAAATTCAGTGCTTCCGGAAATTTTAGTGAAAGTTTTTAAATAAGTCGGAATCCTAAATACAAGCCAGATAATACAAATTCGCTTTTCCTTGTATGGTTGTCATTACTTTTTTTTACCAGTTGTATGGTCTCACGAATCACAGGATTTTGTCACTAATATACATATAGCGGCAAAAGTTCTACAACAACGGCGACTTAAATATGATAATATCACAGAAATAAAACATAAGTTTACATAAGACAGGAGTTTAAAGCTTCCAACTATAGACGTGCATATATTGTTCAATCCCACTCACAATTTATTATTCTCATTCGATGTCTTTCTATCCGCGAAACCAAATCTATAAATAATATTACTTTAAAACAGAAGCGTGTACGTAGTTTTCAGACCCAACAAGCTAGTAATAGATAGTGTTGGCTATAAATATGAGCATCCGCAATGATTTTCGTAGGATTTCATAATTTCGAAAATGGGAAATTGTAAAATCACATCGTTTAGTTAGTTGTTAATTTGCTCCCATTAGCTGCCAAATGTATTTATTCGAACGCAAATTTGTGTGGTAGTTTATAATAACCATATAAAAAGCATAGTTGCTTTTCAAATCGATGGCAACGCTGTACTTTGAGAATAAATTAAAGTCTTGTCTCTTCTCCAGTACATAATAAGCTAGTGCTTTTAGCATTGATAAGTTTTTGCAAAAATTACGTACACTTCATGTTTTATTCCATGATTATCATTTAGTAAACTGAGTTGAGGATGAGAGGTTATGGGCATTGATAGTGGACAGAGTAATTTATAGTCATGATTAAATATGTACTGTATGCATGATGAAAATATGAGAGCTCAGTGAAACGAAAATTACATTCATTCAATAATCTCTTTGTGCTCGGGCTCATCTCGTGTGTGGAGGGTGCAAGAGAATAAATAAGATACCAGAAAATTTCCTCATTCTGGAGCAACAGGCTAGTGGGAGTCAACTATTGTCAAAAGTAAGCTTAGGAAGGACATACAGATAGATCCAGAACTTATTTCTCTTTACTTTACGTAAACCAAAAGAGCAGGAAAAACATGACAAAATATTGAACCTAGAAAAAACGTTCAGTCAGATGATTAAAAGATAAATGTGTGGTAATGTTACGTATTAATGCTTGAAACTATACAGTACGTGTCGCCTTTATGAGCTTTGTTTGGAGTAAAGTATGACTACAGTATAAGTACATGTAAGAATGTACGTAGATGTACCTATTCAGCAAAAAATTGGATAAATACCCTACAGTGGAAAACAACACCTTCTTGGTGGTAATAAACAAGCCATATTCTTAGCTGCGTATTAAACACGGGATTGATAAGATTGGGGTGAGTATAAAGTCGAAGAACTTGGCTGCAAGCATTCAACTTATCACAAGCGTCTCATCGAACTTCGAACTATCATAAATGACCCCCGTATGTATGTATGTGTGAAGAATCCAGCGTTGAATTATTTGAGATTTATACAGTAAAAATATCATTATATAAATAATCTTCCAAGAATGTCTTCCTGGGATGGTTTCCTAACATTATTATCACCATTGTCCCGTAAACACTCCGCAACTTATCAAACAATTCGAAACTAATATTTGGCTAAAAATTAATTTATCCCAAAAACATGTGGCTGCACGAGGAAAGAAACAATAAGGGTATTGTATCTTCAAGGTGATATGAGTCTATAAAGTGACAAATTCTGTCTAATTTAATCTATAGGAAGATTGAAGTAGCATAAATTGTCACCCGTTTTCTGATTTGTATAAACTCAAATCAAACAAATTTATCTTTTATTGACTTTCACTGTTTCACTACAGGACCAGCCGGCACGAGAGGAACTTCAAAATGTGTTGCATTCTGCAAAGGTGTGTTGTCATGGTGACCTTTTTTTTTACTCCGAAGTCCTTAAAATAAAAAATTAGCCGTTTAAACTTACTTCAGTAAATTTAAATCAAAATTTTAGAGCCTACAAAGTTTGGATATGAGCCAGGAACTTCCTACAATTATGATTACGCAACAGATATAAGCACTTCAGTTATTGGGGGCTCCAACCATGAGTCTCGTATTCATTTAACGGCGGATGTGGAAATTCACGTAGCGTCTTCATGCGAACTGATTCTAAATGTAAATAGATACTTCATATAATTGCCTTGCCTAAAGATGCAAATATGATCCACGATATGGTATTAAATTTCACCAAAATGCTATAATAACCCGCAGCTCCAAAATGTCGCCATCCAAGAATCCACCTCAGGTGATATCAACAATCTTGTTGCAACAGAAGGATCACAGTCGCTTATCAATGAACTGGAGTTAAATCCCTTAAGATTTTCTTTCCAAGATGGGAAAGTTGAGCACATCTGTGCTCCCGAGGAGGAGCCTGCTTGGGTTTTGAACATCAAAAGGGGAATATTGTCTACATTACAAAATACCATGGAAAAGTCTCAAGAACAAACGTCTTATGAGGTAACTAAATGCAATGTTGTACGTATAAGTTCATATCACCTGCCGATGATCTTCCGATAATTTCTACTGTTAATCATTACTATATGAGCATTAATATACAACATTTTAAACTTACAACATGGTACAAGAAAAGTATCGGGATTCCAGGAAAACAGATACTTTTTGCATTCTCTCTCACTATACACTAGAATATGGTTGGTGATGTGATAGTTATTGCTCTCTATCGACTTGTCCGTTGCATCATTTTCATTTATTTTTGTAACATCACTGTTTCCTGAAACTTACCTCTAATCTTTTCTCTTAAAGCTCCTGACAAAGCTTCCTTAATTTGTTAGAGACTTCTCGTAGAGTTAATGTTTAAACAAACTGGTTCAGACTAATTAGCGTAAATTAAATAACAACTATTTACTTCAAGTGCAGAGACAATCTCTCAAGAAATAGTTGTAGTTATTGGTTACGATAAACTGGAGATAATATTTCTAAAAATTCTAAATTCATCTCATTATTTTACTATACAAGTATACTATGCAAGTACAACAAGTCACAACTACCATCGTATTCTTGTTGTAAAGTCATATTAAAGGTGATACAGTTACGCATTATGCGCAGAGTAATTGCCATGAAGATGAAATGTTTTACGTATTTATTTACATGGAGGGAACATGTCCAGTTTTGAGAGTTTGTGCCCAGAGTCTTGATATATTGTGTCGCAGGGATTATATGCTTTATCATTGAATATTAATTGAATTTTTGTCGAGTATTTGAAATGCAAATGTAAATAGGGAAAAATCCTATGAGTTTGAAGCTTTCTCCTTTCTCGCAACCACTAAACAATTGGTGAAAACAATGGCAATGATCGTTCCTTTTAGGTTGACGTAGGCGGTCGCTGTCTGACAAAGTATTCTTTGTCAGAAGAATCTTGGACGGGAACCAACACCATTACTAAAGTCAAAGAGCTTTCAAAATGCAGCCAAAGGCACAGCCATATTTCGGCTCTCCAGTCAATTCCTTACACTTCTCAGTCCTTGATGGAAAACCTTCCTTTGTTGAAGAGCAGTCAAGAGTGTACTCAGTTTATTCGAGATGGAAAGGTTGACAATGTACAATGTAAGGAAAGCCACAGGTTCCAACCATTCCAACAAGAAGATAGTGGAGCCCAAACAACAGTTTCACAGACTTTGACATTTTCTTCTGAAGAAAGAAAATCTTGGCCAAATGGTAGCCTTAAAAAGCACATCTGAAGTTTTAATATTATATGACCAAATGTGTGTAGGTATATGAACTTAGTACAAATTGCCTTGTTTATTACAGATGAAGGATTACGTTTCAAAAAAATGAGTCTTCTATTCCAAAGTCAGGGTCCCTCCGATTCATCTGAAACCGACGTCTTGCATATTGTAGCTAAGCTGCAAAGAATGGAGCAAGATAGAATTCCTGACGTCAGAGCAGAAGCCCCTCAACATTTTATGGAATTGGTTGAAAGTCTCAAGACAATTAATGCTCAAGCCATGCGGAGTTTATTTAGCAGAATGTCCAGCCCAGTTGCAAGAAAATATTTGTTGGATGCCATGCCACTGGTGTCTTCCGCCCCGTCACTGTCGTTAATGAGAGATCTTCTCCTGGATGGAACACTCACCGAAAAACAAATTGATATTTGGCTCTCAAGTTTAATTTTCATTAAACATCCTAATCTTGATATGATTGCAGCTCTGCAGGTAAATCTATATTTATACTCTCGTACCATAATTTATCCTACAGACTACCTAAACCAAACTTATTCTTGGTTCTATTCAATGGTTTTGCAGCCCCTTCTTGGAGAGCGACCTCGTCTTGAGGCTTTATTCGGAATATCAGCCATGTTACATTCATACTGTCAAGAGCATGATGAATGTACTGACGAAGTGCCAATTCAAGAGAGTTTAGAGAAGATTTTTTCATACCTAGGGCCTACTTGTGAAGTTCCCGACGATCCTTCGTACCAGCGTCGAGTCTTACATGCTTTGAAGGCCATCGGTAATGCCGGACGTTTTCCCTCAGAAGCTGATCAAAAAAGTCTTTTAGTTCTCAACCGTTGCTTCATGGAAAAAAGAAATCCTGTCGAAATCCGTCTCGCAGCAATTGATGCTTTCCGTCGTATACCCTGTGATTCTTATGACGAACAACCTATAATGTCAATTTACTCCAACATACAGCATGAGGACACGGAACTTCGCATAAAATCCTATTTGATTGCAATGAAATGCGCTACTCGTCCCATCATTGACCAAATCAAAGACATTTTATACACTGACTCTGTTAACCAAGGTAATTAAAATATTCATTATCTTTTTTCTGGTATAAGTACATTACTTGTACGACATGGATATCTCATAATTGTATTTAGTATAGTAAGCATATTTAGTTTCACCATTGTTATGTAATAAATTTCAATTTCGTAATAAAAGTATTCCTTTGTTGCAGTGAGTTCATTTGTTTGGACACATCTGACCAATATGCAAGAGTCATCAAACCCAGATAAACAGGCCATTAGAGAACTTCTAGCGAATGAATTTTTACAAAACAAGTTCAAGACTGATGCTCGCAAGTACTCTCGAAATTACGAAGGTACTTATTTCAATGAAGACTGGAATGTTGGCGTCAGCAGTGATGCCAACATCATTTTCACACCTGATTCCTTTTTGCCAAGAAGTGGCATGGTTAACCTGACAGTCCATATGTTTGGGAATGCTGTAAATATTCTGGAAATCGGAGCACGAGTTAAAGCAATCGAACAGATTTTAGAGCCTATTTTTGGACCCAATGGTTATTATCCTGACCAAGCAGTTATTGAAGCTTTGCATTCCATGAGGGCCAAGCGAGACCTTAGAAACAACGAGATTGAGCGGCTAAGCCACATCTATAATCAAGCCTCAGTCCAATCCAATAGTCCCTGTGGGTCTGTTTACACGCGAGTTTTTGGGCATGAAATTATGTACAAAAATTTCGAACTAGCAAATGAAGACAATGATCCTACATTAGTCGATGAAAATGGTAGAGACTGGTTGGACATGAATACTTTGATGAGTTCGTTGACAAAAGGTGAGGATATCGAATATACCAAATCTACTGTGTTACTGGACGCAACTTACACTGTTTCCACTTGTGCCGGTATTCCTCTGAGTCTTGCTGTGCAGTCAGCTGCAACAATTGGTGTAACAGCGAGTGGAAAAATGGACATTGAAAGATTCTGGCAACACCGAGAATTAGATGTCGAAGGCTTGCTCCGACCAAGTGCTTCCATTGAGGTTGATGGCATTCTCTCAGCGCAATTAGGTAGAGCTAGTTCCCACATCAAATCTGGAATCAGGCTTCAAAACACTTTACATACCTCAACTGCTGTCCAAGGAAACATAAAAATTCAAGGTTCAAAACTTATTCGGACATCAATTTCTCTACCCCAAGACAAGCAAGAGATATTTACCGCAAAGTCGCAGCTCCTTATTCTAAGGCCATCCGGAAAACCCCATACGATTGAACAAGGTCCAGAAGGAGTGCCAAAGATCGCCTATAAATCCTGCAAAGGCTCAACTATTTTCGGCGTTGAGTTTTGTGCAGAAGTTGATGTTCCGGAGAACATTATCTTTCCCCTTTCCACACCAGCTGTCGTCTCGGTTTATATGCAGAAGACTGATACTTTTGAAAGTTATGAATTTGATTACAAGTTCAGTAACGAAAATTCTGAAACTTCTTTCAGTATGAATTTCGATACTCCCGGTTCGCAAATAAATAGGCGCTTGGCAGCTAATTTTGGCTTAGACCTAAACAACGGGCAGCTTGAAGCATCGGTTCACACTCCATCCAATACTTTCAGCGTAGATGGAAAATATTCTGCCACGGAGAAGAGTATTCAGTTAAGAGTTACATCTAGAGATGACGAAGTACTATTATTTAACACTGGTCTGAATCAACACGGAAATCGCTATGAACCAAATCTCTTCATCAAATTATACAACCGCCCTCTCTTGCATTTGGAGGGAAACGTTGATCTGTTGAATATGGGAACTCAAAATGGCCGTGCCACCATCGATTTAAGTCTCAAGCATTTAACGCAGACACCCATTCACCTTACAGGTATGTTATGTACAACCAATGTAACAATATGAATCGTCCCTATGCCACCGAATTTTATTATCGTTAGAAGTATAAAATAATGAGATAAGCTAAGACTAATAATTTTGACACGAGAATAGATTATACATGTATGTATATGTATTTAGGTGATATAAATCGCAGTGGGGAAAAATTCGACACCAAGATCGGCGTAGAATCCTACATTCTAACAGGAAACGTCAGGTCGCAATTCCGATTCAAGCCAGGTCATGTCAGCTCCAAGGCAGTCGCTGAGTATTCATGGAGAAATGCGGAAAGCCGAACAGTAGATGTAAGTGCTAAGCTCCAGAATACAAAGAAAGGATCATTGTCAAAGTTCATAGCTCAGTTCAATCTCGCTATTCCTGATTCACCTGACATGAACGTGGATTTCATGTTGGACTCCCAGAGGAGTCCTGGATTCTTCGAAAAGACACTGAAAATGTCGTTGGGTAAGACGGTCTGGGAAGGTCATGCTCTGTACAATAACCAGTTTGCGAGAGATCATCAGGACTTGACGTTACAAATATCACTGAATTCACCCCGGTTGGGAGTAGACTACAACGCTGAATTCCTTCACAAGATGAATGCCGACGGAATGAGCACCAAGTTTTCAGGAAGAACGCGTCCCGAAAATGAAGTCAAGGCTGAGTTAGACTTTGTGACTGAAGATACGGAACTATTAAGGAAAACACTAACAGCAAAAGTCATATGGCCCGAAAACGAGTTTTCTTTGAGGGCTCAACTGAAAGAGCTTCATGAGGGTAACTTCGAAGGGGAATTAATCATTTTGCCTCAAAATTCCGAAGAGATGAAAGCTGCTATTACGTACAAAAATGGATCCTCCAGTACAAAACTGGACCACTCGTTCGAATTCCGCGCTAGGGGATTTACTTCCGCTCCAATTTCCGGAAATGCAGCCTTCTCTGCAAGTGATAAACAATCCCATCTCGGCGGTCAAATAGACATCAACAATAAACGGTGGAGTACTAGTCTCGATTATGGTACTGTCAAGAAGAATAATCATAAATTAGAAGGTAAACTTACATTGGATGAAAAGAAGTACACAGGGGAGATAAACTATAGACTGGCCAAAAATGGCGATCGAATTTTGACTGCGGATTTCCATAGTCACAAGCATGTTGCTTTAGAAGCTAAGGTTAGTTGATATACCCTTTAACCTACCTTTGAATGTACGATATTGGATTAGACATTAGACCAGTAACAATTTTGTTAATTCATTTTATGTGTAGCTAAATGGCGACTTCCCCGGACCCTTCACAACCTCTGTGTTCATTTTCCCCAACAAAGACACATCCCCCGAGGAGAAACTAGGTCTTCAAGGTACTTTTGATGCTAGAGCCATCAACGTCAAAATCTACTATTACGATGACATCATAACCGCGTCCGGTAGCTATGGAAATTCCAAACTGCAAGCTGCGCTGGAGTATGGAGACAGCCAACGATACCAACTTTCGGTGGATGCACCCGAATTTGATCTTCGCAAGACTTTAGTTACCGTGAAAATAGGCACCCCTATTTTGGAATATCAAAACATTGAATTAATCCTGGACCACAGCCTGAACAACTGGATTTTGGATTCGAAATTTCAGGCTAAAATAGAGGCAAATGAGTTAGTAGCGGTGGTGTCGGGATCACATAGCAACCAGGAGTCTCGGCTACTTGTTCAATTTGATATGTCAGGAATACAGAGTTTGAAGGGATATGGACGATTGGTAAGGAAACCATCAGAAAAGATCCTGGAATTAACTTACGCCCGTGGAGAAAATGAAGGAAATCTGGTCGCTGAGTTTATTCGCAACCATAGCGGATTATCGAGCAAGTTCATGTTCAAGTGCTGTGAAATGATGCCAGAGGTATACTTGTAATTTTCTATTGATTTACTTTGAAAAACGATGATTAATAAAAATATAATGTAACATATTCGAATTTTTAGATTTTAATTGAGCTACATCATCATGTTGACGCCCAAATCACATCCTTCCTGAAAACGGAATGGGTTTTGCCTGGATCGGAGCGCCGTCGATTGACAGCTGAAATCAATGGCGAAGTCAATCCATTGGAAGTCAATTTTGTTTTGAAAACACCATGGGAAAATTTTGAGCGCCTAGAAACAGGAATTAAACTGCAACTTGAAGGTAACGAACGCATCTTAGTTATAACTTTGAATGGAGAGTTCGACATCATGCCTCTGGGACTAACTCTACGTTGTCATCGGAATGGAGACCATTACAAATACGAAATCGTCAATGCATGGAATGATCAGGATCAGGAACGAGTTACAAGCATTTCAGTTGAGGGGCACTTTATAACGATTACTGAAGCCGCCATTAAAGCAACGGTAGTGGTTCCTCAACATGTTTACCAAGTACAGTGGATTGCTGAGAGAGATGATAACAACCAGAAGATCGAGTTAGGTGTTGAATATGATCAGCAACGGTACACCGGCGGGTATTCATGGAACTACATTCCAAGCGTTAACCATGTTAAAGCTTTAGTTTGGATCGAGCGCCACAATCAGCCAAAACTTTCCTTAGAATTCGAACGTCTCAACACTGAAACTGCATATAAATTGTACATCACGGCCACCAAGGGAGAAACCATTCTGTTGAAGACCTCAACTGATTTGACATCTCAAGGTTTTCTGCAATGGGAATTTGTGTCTGTCCTGGAGTCTTCTTTGGAAATGGTACCAACTTTGAGAATCAGTAGTGATCATGTATACCAACCTGCAGGAGACATCCGGCACAAATCTACAATCACTTTGGGCCGTACCAATGGACTTCTACAAAAATCTTCTTCAAGAGGATTTGGAAAAGATGAAAGTATTCAAGCTGTCGCTGAGTTCAATTTGGTAGCTGGAAGGGACATTACCGGGGAGTTGAGGGTTAACAATGAAAACATCAGAGTGACGGGTGTTAGAACTCCAACTTCTCACGGCAATAAACTTCAACTTCAACTTGAATCAACTAGGTTTGAACCAGTAGGTGGCATTGTCGAGTATCGTGTACTGCCAAATGGCTACAGTGCTTCATTGGAAACCAGCGCTAACGGAAACGCCATGTTTGTACTCAAGGCAGAAGGTAAACATGATGGTGAGGAAATAACTGGTGAACTGGAATTTGACTGCTCCTTTGGACATCACGTCAAGGGAAACGTCCTTCTAAATGTTAATGAAAAGCTATTGAAACTCAGTTTAACCGAAGATAGAGCTGATTTAATTGATCTTACGCTTGAAACCAAGGTAGCAATCTCTATAACATACTACAATTATTAGAATAATATCCTTTAGGTTTCGAATTTGGTAATGTTGCATTACACAAGAATCTATTGCATTTGCATCCTTGTAATTCTATTAAATATTCTCAACAGGTAACCAACACTGAAGGATACGGAAAACTAGAGGTCAGGAGTGAATTATTTCAAGCTCTTCAAGAAAATCTGCATTTTTCGGCCTCCTACGATTTGAGCAAGTACAAGTTTTCCGGTAAATTATCACAACATGGCGTTGAAATTATCATCGATGGACACGCTTCACTGGACGGGGAACACAAGTATGTACGTGTTCACTTGGACGGTGAATACCGCATGCAATTCAAGATTGAGCTGCATGGAATGGAAAAATTGGAGAGTTCGCTTAATTTCTTTGGGGAAGAGATCTACCGGTCGGAAATTACTCACAGCTTACAGAGGACACCCCAAATGACATTCCACACAATTAAATTGGAAACTAGCTACAAGAGCTCAGAACCACTGGTCGTCACTACCAAGGTAGGAATCGGCAATAAGAAAGTCGATATTAAGGTTGAAACTCCATACGATGGATGGAGTAAATTGCGATTGGCTGGTGAGTTAGAGATGAATGACCAAAAGAAGGCACTCCAAATTGTTGTAGAGAAGGAAATGCTGAAGTACGCACTCAACGCCTTAGCTACTTCGAACAAGAAAGAGAGCAAGTATGGCATTGAACTTCAAACTCCCATCGAAGGTTACAGAGAATTAAGAGCCCAGGTCGAATACATATCTAAGCCGCATAAAGAAGCCAAAATCCACTTAGGGCTTGAATCTATGAACATCACAGTGAGAGGAAAATTTGCACCTACGAGCATCGAAGTCGAGTTGCACACACCATTTGACAGAGTACGTCAAGCTACCGCGTCTGTCAGCTGGATGCTTGGTGGCTCGAATAAGAATGCTGTGGTAAAGGCTCAACTGAATGACGAAATATACCAAGCTAAAGGACTTTGGTCAATTGAGAATAAGAAAGGCACCACCACCGTTGAAGTAACAGGAATGAATAAGTCATATGCTGTTAATGTTGAATATGATTTTTCACAAGAATACAGAGCCTCTGCGACCTTAGATGCGAATGGTCATCAAGAAAAGATTGGAGGGAGAGTTGCACTAAACCGCCAAGAAATAACAATTGAAGCGTATACACCGATTGCTGGCTACGAATTCCTTCGGGGACAAGTCTCTTATGCAAATAAAGCTCCGAATCATCACGCTGTTGCAGCTGATTGGGATTTGAACGGTTTAGTAGGCAAAACCAACATGGACGTTAAAATTCAGCGCAATAAAATCCAAATTAACATTGAAACACCAATTGCTGGATGGGATAAAATTAGCGCCGAGGTTGAGTATCAACTGCAAGGACTGGAGAAGCGTTTGGCAATGACTGGGAAGCTTGGTGAAGGAACGCCATTCAAACTGGCTCTTGGGACCAAAGTTACCGGGATGGTTTTGAACCTCAAGCAATCAGCAACTGCAGTTGTACACATTGACCTAGAGCTTCCCCTGGGCGAGCTTCAGAAAATTAGCTTGAATGGTGAGTACAGTCGTCATCAGTCCACCCACTCCGTTAAAGCTGGTATTGACAAAAACGGCGAAGTTATCTCTGGGCATCTTGAAGTGAAGTTACCACGTGGCAGAACTTTGGATCTGGAAGTTAAGTTAAAGGCACTTGCACCAGTTTTTGGAATGAATGTAGCAGAAGCATCTGGAAAAATTGTAATCTCCTCTGAATCCAGAAGTACTTTGCTCATCGAAACAAATTTAAATGGCGAAAAACATAAGATTGAGGGAGCCGTACAAATTGACCGCCATGCCATTGAAGTAGTAGCTCAAACAACATTTGACGTTCTGAACAACCTAAAATTTACACTTCAACGAGAAACTGCTGGAAAACTTCGAGCGAATCTTCTTCTCAATGACCAGGAAAGTACTCTTGATTGCGAATATCAGTTTGATGGCGCCAGAAATACTAAGATTGATGTAGTTATGGCAACACCTATTGAAGGATTCCGATCTATCCAATCTACTGTTGAAATTCGCTTAACCGCTGGAACCGTCTTCACGGCACTGTCTTACCAAAATGACCTTGTGAGGTATGGGACAAGATTAGAAGGAACATACGAAAGATCAGCAACAAGTGTACCGTCGGCATCAAATCTGAAATTCACTTTAATGAGTCCAGTGTACAACTTCGAAAATGTAGTTACTACCTTCAACTATAGTTTCCAGAACGAGCCCAGCATTTTCCTACTGATGGAACGTAATACCAGGGAAGAAATTAGTGGTGAAGCTTCCTGGACAAATGGGGAAATTAAGTTCAACCTCATGTCTAAACTTCCCAGCTATCCTATCAACACCAGAAACAGCATCACATGGAACACATCCCCTTGGGGTATTGCTATTAATGTAGAAGCTGGACCTAGAGAATACCACGCTGCTCTAAACACTAATATCAGGGGTTTCAAGTTTGGTGACATTTCTCTGCAGTCGTCGTTCGTTGAATGGAATGGTCTCGGACTTACTTGGAATTTGGAAGGAGATATTTATGCAGGCAAGGCTGTTGCTAAAATGAACCTGGGAAGATTCGGAGAAAAATCCGTGAGGTCATCTTGGAGGAATGACAACTGGGAAACAGCAAAAATTGATTTATGGTATAAAGAAAATGCCGGAGCGAAGGAAAAAGGATTTGCTGTGCAATACACCGCCGTTGGTAGAAAAACCGGAAACGGGAAGTTCACGGCTCTTCTAACCTACTCCCTCGGCCATAAGGAACAGCAACTTGCGTTGACCACAGCAATAAAACGTACAAGTGATTCTGTCACTCTGGATGTGTCATTCCAAACACCGTATGAACTCGTGCAGGAGGTATCATTGCATGGCAAGTTGATTTCTGCTCAAGACACATCTCTGGATTTATCCGCATCTCTTAACCAACAAGTTCAACTCACAACCCACGTTATCATTTCCGTGACTCCACTGGCAAGCAAATTGAAGCTGAACTTCAATGCTCCTGCACTTTGCGAACCCTTTTCTCTTAATGCTGGCTATGATTTTGCATCAACTCAGAAGACCTTAGAATTGGCGTTCCTTCAAAATCAGTATCAAATTAGCATTGGAGTGGAAACTACAGTCCCCCGTGATTCTAATGAGATCGAACTGCGAATGACTGTGGATAGCAATGTTCCTTTACTGGAAGTTTCAGCCTCAGGAAGTATTAAAGCGGGTTATAAAATTGATAGCGACGGCACTCGTCAGTTAAGTGTTTCTGTAAATTCTGAGCAGACTGGAAAATGGGAAGTATCTGGAGCTTTGCGACTTGCTACTGATTTCCATTCAAAATTACACATCACCAGTCCTCGTCAAGATCTCGTACCTACGATAAAGTTTGAAGTTAACAATAGAGGAAACCTTCGTCAGGGTATCAGCAGTGACATTGTCGTTCGAGTTGGAGAAGTGCCAGAGTTCAGAGGTTCATTTTCTGCTTCCATTGACAAAATTCTGATAGGTTTCAACTCCGGAATACCTGGATTTGAAAATATGTCCCTTGAAGTTAAATTTGAATCAGCTGAAGGGTATGCAAACAAAAAGTTTGTCGTGGATGTTCAGGCCATGGGGGAACATGTGGCCTTAGAAGGAATGGTTTTGATACCTGGATCCTCCGTACGTGTCGACGGTTCTTTGGAACTCAAGAGTAGTTGGAGTAAGATACAAAATGGTTCCTTGCGCTTGCAAATTGACGAGAGTGGTAACGTTGAGATGGTTGGCGTTTGGGGACGAAAGAATTTTGCTGTTCGCGGTCTTCTGGACGGCGTTGAACAGCAACCTTGGTGGAGGAACATCAATGCAGACCTAACATTAGAAATGGACTCACAGAAGCTTTACAACATTAAGAGCAGTCATTTAATTGGAGATAAAGTATATTCCTTCAACGTAACCCTGGGCGACACTTATAATGTGAATACATACGTACATACGGGTGCCAACAAAATGCTCGCTGCGTCTGTTCAATGGGATGAAGACCAACTTTTTGAAGTACTTGCTGAGGCTAGATTGGGACATTTTTCTGTAAGTACATTTAGTTTCAGATCGCCCAATTGCATTAAAATTTTGATATGTAATGTGAATAGTATTTCCACGTAAACCATTTAAAATCATGGATAAAACTTTGCTTGGTTATTACTAGTCTGATTAACTCACATATATTGCTATGTTTTAAGGTGTCAGTTAATACCCCTTGGACAACACCTATGCATGCCAATGGTCAGTATGCAGTAACAGAAGCAGAACAGTCAGCGAAAGGATATTTCACCTATGATGGCCAACGATCTTCTTTAGAAGCAAGAGCTCGAACTCTGCCTGGTTCATTTGAATCTTTTGTGAAAGTCGATATTCCCATCCTTTTGCAAAAGCTCGATGCTGAAGTTCAAATCAGGAGAGTGGACGGTAATAAGATTCAAGGCAGTATTGAAATGAAAATGAGGGATCGCAAATTGGTCATCCAAGGAGAGTACACCCAGAATGACCTCCACGTATCAGGTGAACATTTTCTGGAAAGAAATTTAAAACTTGATATGAGCTTGCCAAGTCAGAAATACCCTCAGATTAGTTCAGATATCACTCTACAACAACCTAAACATGGGTTTGACAGTCTACACGTACAAGGTAGCATCACTATGCCTTCTGGTGTATCACAAGGAGCTTTCGGATACAAGATTCCAATAAATAATTCCAATAAAATGGGAGTTCGAACCATGATCGACACACGATACCTGTCCGAGCATCCCATAGAAGTTGCAATCACAAGTGGAGTAGATGGTCTGCGGAAATTGGAATTGAGAGTTCAGTATGAAAAAGATGATTTGCAACTGTCCTGGGATATGACTCTTCCACAATACCAAGTTACTGCTTATTTCAATGTCCCTGAGCTACTTCCAACTCACAGTCCATTGAGGTTTGAGGTTCACGGCGAGTTTGACTGGCCACGGAACATTCAGATTAAATCTACTGGGTCTTGCAGCTTGTATTCCTACAACGTTGAAACTAGTGTTCTTTCTAGCGACAATAATGTTCAAGTCAAACTCATGGCTGACATCCCAGATATTCTCGAAGAACGACGAGACCTCAACCTCAGAATCGACAGAAATGACAACGGTCAGTACAACCTGGATGTAACCGTGTCGAAAGGTTCCAAAACTCTGCAACTGGTCGGTGAATCAACTTTCCAAACAGAAAACATTCTCGTGACGGGAAGAATTTCTGGGTATCTCGGAAACCATTACGCACAGTTTAGTGGTAAGAAGGTCGGTCAGAATAATTGGGAAGCGGAAATGTTTGCGGAGTCTTATACTTTATTACGCGGTAAACGTGTGAAAGTAAATGCTCAATTGCAACCCAAAGGAGATGGAAGGGGTTTCATTTTGCTAACTCAATGTCAAACGCGAGGGTCGACCCACACTGGCGAATTCACTATTGTTCCCGATCCATGGAACGGAGAAGTCCACGTGAAACTTCAATCTCCACGCAGCGAGGCTTTTGTAGCAGATCTGGAATGGGAAATTAGTGGGACAGTGGCATCAGGAAGACTTTATACCAACGCCGGAGGCGATGATCACGTATTTGAAGCTAGATTAAACAAGAGCGATCTAGAGGCTGTAATCAACATGAAATGTCCTATGATTCCTGGCGAAGAATTTAACGTGCACACCAAAGGTATGATGAACGATAATCAGGTTCACATTCTTGCTAATGCCAAATGGAATGGAGCTCATTGGAAACTGGAAGGCACCTTTAGATACGAAAGTGTTCAAGACATGGAAGCCAAATTGGAATTCAGAACGCCTTTTGATGATTGGGAAAGGATTACTTTCGCAGGAAAGATTAGCCCGACTGAAGTTCATGCGGAGATCTATACACCCATTAAGAATTTCCCCAACGCTCTAATAAAATTATCCGGTGTTCCTCTATTCGAACCATTCACTCTTGAAGCTTATGATAACACTCAACCCTTAATCATTGTTGGACTTCCTTGGGTGACTTACAAAGTGTCAGGTAACTCATTTCATAGTATCAGTTTGTCGAGTAGAATTGTGCAATGTTAATACGGTTATCTTATTTTAAACTGTATCATTAATCGTTACTAGGTACATTCAAGCTTCCACAAAAAGGATCACAAGGAGATTTTAGTTTGACCTTAGAATACGGACCTTCAATGAAAACTGAATTGGATACCTATACATTCTCTCTTCAATTACCATCATTGGAAGATATCAGTTGGCGAATGGAAACTCCTGCTAGAATCCGTTTCAGTTTACAGTTTCCACGTATGGGCTTGCTCCGCTGGGATCTGGGAGGTCGGATTCAATGGAAAACATGGGCTGAAATAAATGCATATGCTGAGCTTAACGGAGAGAAGATTGAATTGAGCAGTGAAATAAGAAATGAAGAAGGCAATCGGCGCTTGTCCGTCATTCTCACAACCCCTTTTAAAAACTTTGAAAAATTCATTGCATCCGCCAGATTAGAAAATTACGAAGAAATCGGTTCTGGAAGAAGCATTTTGGTCGAACTGCAACATCCGAGTTGGGATGAATCCGTCCGACTTGAAATAGACTACAGGTACCGTTTCAATGGATTCGCTAACATGGACGGAGAAATTAGTGTTGTTGCTCCGAAATTCGTAGTCAACTTTCCTCCTCTTTCTCTGCGACTGCAGAGTAACGTGAAAGAAGGGATTTACACAGGTCTTGTTGACGGAACTTGGGGCGAGATGCATCCTTCCCTGAAAATTCAAGCCGGCTTCAATCAATATCGTATTTTTGCAACCGTCGAAGGTATGACTAGTCCGAATGATATCTACGCTAAAGCTGGTGTGGACTTGACTCGAGATGAAGAAAATATGGCACTTTTAGTAGACATTCAATTCATGCGTAACCAGCTATTTAAAGTTGAAGCTACCCTGTTGCAACCTTCAGATTCCATTGATGCAAAAATCAGCTTGAAAACACCTTTCACAATTTTACGTTCCGCTGCTATTCTGGTTCGCTTGTCACCTATGGGGAAGAAGAGCTCTCTTACATTTGCAAAGCTAATTAACAACCTTGATGCCAGCTTTGGAGCGTTCTATAATGGTAAGAAACTTGTTCAACTGGAATTGATTAGCAACAAAGACCGCAGAAGCTTAGAAATTTACAACCCCATTAAGCCAGTTTCTATAGCAGTTGGTTTCGAACGAATTTTCGGTCAAAAACTCCGGTTTCTTACTGAATTTTGTTGGGACTTACGGCAAGCAGCAAGGAGTACTATCGGGTTTGAATTTGCCATTAGTAAGACCTCTTCTACTAGCAATGGTTTATTCAGAGTTCATGCGGCAGAAATAGGAGGCGTTGAACTGGCTATTAGTCACCTTCTTACCTCCACTAAATTTGACCAAGGAGTCCGCGTTAAGATTTTCAACCCACGCAGTACTGATGATGCTCAGGAATTAGGTTATTTTATCAGCTTGAGTGATACCACTGTTTCTGGAACGAAGAAATTTGACTTTGTGACCAGAATCGATACTCCTTCGAGATCAGTCCAACTTCAAGCAAATCAGCATGTCAGCGACAAGCTGTCCTACCGATATATAGAATTGAAATGGGATATTACCCGCGACACTGACAAGAAAATTGGACTCAAACATCTGACAGAGAAGATTACTGCTTGGAGAACCCGAACTTCGACAGATACTGTGACAATTATTCATCCTGCTTTGCCTGACAGCTGCACAGCCGTAGTAAAGCGGACATATAAGAATCTAAACTTCCATGAACTAAAGTTTACA
Organism: Lipothrix lubbocki; assembly: GCA_034696945.1. NCBI lineage: Eukaryota > Metazoa > Arthropoda > Collembola > Symphypleona > Sminthuridae > Lipothrix > Lipothrix lubbocki. The sequence continues at coordinate 6,661 of JAQGAK010001722.1, read as the reverse complement.
TTCCAACCAACACTGTCCGAGCAAGATCACGTTACTTTTATCGCTTCAAAAGAAAATACTAACAATGGCATTCGAGTTTTGCTGACCTACCCTGCCTCAAAGGTTAACATCCAAGTGCAAACGCAAAAAACCGATGCTGCTTGCGCTGTGGAGATTAATTACCTCGATGTTCACAATGAAATGCAAAATGGTCAAATCACTTGGTCTCATGATGGATCTGGTAAACTTTTGGAAATTCATGCCGGACAAGTCCTTCGATCCGTTTTCCGAGTTCAGTTACAAGAAGAAAACGAGAAAACCACCTTCAGTCTTAGAACAATCGATGCTCAAGTGGACGTCGAAGTGTTCAAGACTAAACCCTTAATTGATTTGGGCATCAGTTACGATTCCTCTAAATACCTTTATTTCACTGCCGGTATGCCACACAAGAAGGAAATCAGCATGAGATTATGGCGGGATGAGTATGAAGTAAACATTCAGGATGCCCTGATTGCCTTCCGACTAAATGCATCCCAAATTCTTTCCACTAAAATGAGTTGGCGCCCTGAGTTGGCAGATGAAGTCAGCGATGGCTTGTTGACCGCTGTCCGCGCAGTGAAGGCCAATCTCTTAACGGCCATGGCCGCGACCAAGAACAAAGTCATAGATGAGCTGGAAGGAAGATGGTCAATGTTGCACCCTAGCGTGAAAGTAACTTTAAAAGCACTAGCTGAATATTCACAAACTGAACTTCATGATATCCTTCAAGAGTTTGGCCGAATAACCAAAATGTTTGAAGATATGTACGATCAAAACTGGTTTTTCGTAAAAGACATCAGCCATTTATTGGGCTCCGTGTTTGAGGGAATTTTTGAGTCTTGGTAAGTGTATCTACATTCACAACTAGGTCTTGGCATATTTAAATACCTATTTAAAGATTATGTCTCCATTTAATCTGTTCCAGCGTATACGTCAAGGACATTGTCATCAGTGTCGCCAAAGAAACATTCGCTATCACTGTGAAGGTAGCCTCAAAATTGAAGCAACTTTTCCTTCAGTATGCTGGCAAGATGGAACAAACGATTGTGCCAATGTGGAATTCACTAGAAGGTTTAGTATCCAAAATGTACCAGGACTTAAAAACAGCTTTTGTCGGTTATACTGCGACGTTGCAAGAGACTTACGTGATTGTTATGGAAGCTCTGGAAGGTAGAGTTGAAGAATTGGAGAAAAAGATCCTAGCCATCGGATTTGTTCATACTGCAGTTCGTTATTACAAAAGCTATTCAACGTGGATTGAAGAACTTCCCATGAGCGATTACTTTGAAGACATTCTTGAGTTTTTGAAAGTCAAGTAAGAGTTTTGGATTTTATTTCAAAAATATCTTCTTTCACTATATATTTTTTCAAACTTACTTTTTACCTGTAGAATTTGGAGACCAATGGAGCAATACTACCAACCATACGTTGATGTTCTGAACACTATTGTCGAGGAAAAGAGCTTGTTGTCTGTTTTAGAAATGCCACCTTTCCCTTACTTGAGACACGTCGGCAATAAGATTAAGACTTTGTGCAGTCGCTTTTGGAGTTTCATTGAAGCGGAGCAAAAGATCAAGGAGCTCGTAACAAAAGCTATTCAGGCTTTTGATAATCTCGTCCGCCGCAATATACCTTCGTCAACTGTAATATGGGAAGTGGAGAAAGGTCAGATAGAGTATCATCAGCCATTGACTATATTTGAATGGGAAGACTTCACTGTAGCACCCACGTGGAAAGACTCAGAACAGAATACAAAAGAAATGAGCAAAATGAATGACTTTTACTACGAAATAATGGATACACTTCATAATGCAAAACCAGCAATGGACATGGACATCAGAAGTATTTTACCTCCATTCGGAGCACATGCTGTCATGGCCGGGGACTACCATTACTTCACTTTTGACAAAAAATACTTCCGGTTTTCTGGCGAATGCAGCTATGTATTAGTTGCAGATCTTCTTCACCAGAATTTTTCACTGATAGTCAACTATGAGAACAGAGACGGAGATATCCGGAAAAAATCATACTCCCTTGTCAGTGGTAACCGATCCATTGAAATTGACACGTCGAACCTTAAAGTGAGTTTAGACGGCCGTAAGTCCGAACTGCCTTTGGAATTAGGACCAACCTTCATTCGAAGAATTCCAAACAGTTTAGAAGTTTTTGACACCCGAGGATTCCGTATGACTTGTAGTCAAACTCCAGCTGTCTGCACAATTTCTGTCTCCGGATGGTACTTTGGCAAGGTGGGTGGCCTTCTAGGAACTTACGATAATGAGCAGATGAACGACATGAAAACCCCTGATGGTCAGATCGTCACTGATGTATCTAACTTTGCTCATTCTTGGCGGGTCGGTAAAAATAGCGATGAATGCAGGATGAAGAACCTTGCTCGAAACAGAACAGATGAGGCTCCAGATGCTGATGGTATTTGCAGTCAACATTTTGACGACAGGGATTCCCTTTTGAGACCGTGTTTCGGAAAAGTCGACACTGCATTGTTCAAAGATATGTGCTTGTATGACACCTCACGTAACTTGAACAAGGCATCTCGTCAAGAGTCAGCATGTACTGCAATCAGTGCCTACGTAACTGAATGCCAGAACAACGGAATTGATGTATGGCTTCCTCCTACTTGTGGTAAATCAGTGTTTTTTCATTAATTAAATAAATGAAAAAACAATATTAATATGTGATTTTATTTCATGCTGTTTATTTATGTTTACTTCAGTCCGTTGCAAGTTGGAAGATGGAACCACGCTGATTAGCGGAGAAAATGCAACGCTGGAGATGCAGGGAGATATTATGCCCCCCAACTCTACTGATGTGGTTGTGCTCCTGGAAGAAGCTTCGTGTCTGTCAGATTATGCTCTGACAGAGACATTACGTAAATTAGATATTGCGCTCCAGACAAACGGATTAACTGAAAATCGTTACGCAGTCATTGGATTTGCGGGCCAAGATCGATACAAGAAACCTCACATCCGAACTTCTTCTGGTCAAATATGGGCTCACAACACTCTCTTTAGATTCTCCGACAGCATTGGATTTAATGGAAATGGAGATGGCGATTTGTACGAAGCGATTGAGTTTGCATCCAGAACTTTGAAGTTCAGAGCAGGTGTTTCAAAAACTTTCATTGCAATTACTTGCGGAGCTGAAGATTGTGGGAGCGAAAATCATTATGCAGACACACTAACTCTGCTTATCGAAAATGATATTAAGCTTCATATGCTGACGCCCAAGGAGTTCACAACCAAGGTAATGCCTTAAGCCATAGGTCGACAACATTAATAATATTAAACTAAAGTACCCTTTTAACACATCTGCCATTTTATTTCACCAACAGGGTAACAAAGTGGACAGTACCAGCAGTAAGATTTACGGAATTGATCACGATGGAGTTTTTACCTCTGCACACGTAAAAAGTGCTAATATGGAGGCCGATACAACTTTGAAAAGGCAGCTAAATCTACCCAAGGACCTCTGCACTCCTCTTGCAATTGAAACGAACGGCTCCCGATTCCATTTGCAGAAGAATTCTAAGAAGTCTATCGATGTATGGACGAGACGTGTTGCATTGACTGCCCAGCCATCCCAATGTCAACATTGTGAGTGCATTCCGGATAAAAGTGGAAGTCCTCATGTTGTTTGTAATCGCTGCATATCACCGCTTTTGGAAGATTTGCTACGAGAATGGCAGAAATACCAGTCTATCGATGGTGTCATGCAGGAAGAAATTCCAATTGAGATGATGGATTATTAGATTTTCTATTTCATTACATGCAGCTTTTCGAAAATTCTGTACTTTATTATTTATTAGCTAGTCTGCAGAATTGTGATCTTAAATGTTATGTGTAGTATAAATGGGATAAGTTATTGCGTTCACATTAGGATTATCTAGGCCTTACCGATTTCATTTTTATTTATAACTATCCATTGTTGTTTATTACCTTTACCAATACCAAGGTTTTTTCTTTTAACAAACTTCAAACATTGTTTTTTATTACGAATAACTTAATAATTAAGTAATTGTAATTATTACAATTTGAATCGTGTCGCCGGCGTAAAAATGTCTTCTTCTCCCCGGGTGATCAGAATATCATGTTATATGTGGAAGTTCATGAAAATTTAGGGCATGTTTACAGAAACATGGGGCATGTTGGGCCACTCTTTAGAGAAAACTGTTTACTATTTTACAATTTACACTTTCAAAACCTGATAAAGTAAAACAAAAGTAACTATTAATCAATTGAAAATGCCTTAATTTGGCTTGCGCTTACGTACATGTTCGATACTTTTAGATTTTCAGATTGCTAACAAGAACTTACTAATATCACTTATTTAATTGTCTTTGGTATGTATATGAATAAATTTTTACGGAATAAATCAGTGCAATACCTAATTTATTTTAGATACATACGATTCAAATTTACACCTAGTTTTGCATAGCCATTAGGAAATATACTTGGTCTTTAGTATTTATAACCAATCACAATCACTAATGGACACCAAAAACAAAGCCAGGGATTTTTTATGTAAATCCGTCTAATAGATTTTTTTATACTAAATTACTTATGCTTCTTGCATAAATGGTAGCGGTTGATTTTTTCATTCAAAACGATTTCATTTTTATGAATTGTAGTTGTAACAAGGTATATGGTTAACTTAAAATTTCCATTGCAAAAGAAAGAATTTATTTCCAAAAAGTTTAAAGAAAGCAAAACGATCAATACTTTATTCCCTGGAGATGCCAACAAATTTCTCATTGAACTTATTTGTCATGAAACAATGAGTTCCGCAAACCAATCTTATATATCTTTATTACAATGCTGTCATTTATAAAAAAAACGTTCCCAAAATCTCTCTTGAATTCTGGGCACACCTTGTTGGGGACAATGTGGCTGTTTCCACACACTCGTCCTCACCTAAATGGGTGCAAAAACCTGAATGTCCTCGCATACACCCAAAGCAAAGTCACTATATTAATCTCCTATCATCCATAAAGTGAGGCCAATGCGTAAGTCATACTATTTCTGATCTTTGCTTGTGAACACGAAAATTGTTACGGCATAAATCTTTGAGAATAATTATTTTTGTTACGTGAACAGTAAAAGGGATGTGCGTGACCAGGAATCACTGTCTATAAGTGAGGCAATAGCGACACTCACGAGGTGAAACCCGTATTACACATCATAAGAGTTAATGACCAAAACTTGTTCTCCTATTGGCAATTGATTCAATTTCCTCCAACTATCTTCCAACGAGCAAAAGCTATCATAAAATAGCTCCACGTTTTATAAAATAAGAATTCATTTGTTTGGATAGTCAGGACAGGGAGCAAAAAAGGTTAACTTGAGAGTTCAAGGGAATAACAAAGAACACATTTATATTGCACAAGGTTCATAAAAAGCAAACAAATACTTTAATACATTCGGTACCCCGCATGTCTAATAAGACGGCGATTCATCCATTCAGTTCAGTGTATAAATGTACGGACAAGTTTTTTCACAGACATTAAAAGCAGTAATATATCAAGGAACGCTCATGTTCATGTTTCCTTCTATATATTGTAGCAAGCAAATGTAAACTTGTTTGCTCAGTTTGTTGTAGTAGCAGACGGAAACGATCTACATATCAGTTGTTCAGGTTTCAGCAACAAGGTCGATTTACTGCAGTGTAAGAACGTATTTAGGCGATAGGGACTACTGAACACCAATCCACTGAATGACAGAATTTATACACTACAGTTTAACTATAGTATACCAATGCTACCGAGTTATTCACATCTACAAAAAAACTTAATATTTCACCAAATAACGTTATCATTGTCCTTTTAATTTCGTTTATTAATTAATACCTTAAACGATGTACCTCATAATTATAATGGTAAAAGCTTGCAATAATACATATTAATGATAATTAATATCAGCAGCAAGTCAAGTGGAGGGATGTACAAACGTTTAAGTATAATATGTTATGTATATTCAACTTCTGTATTAAATGTGGATCTTTCATTCAAATTATTTTCATCTAAACACTGTTTTCTAAGGGATTCCTTCATTACCATCGTGAGTTTGTCTGGAGGTGCAAAACTACAAAAAGCAGAAAGTCCTCTAATGAACATATCACATTTTCCAACTCGGAGCTACCGAACACCATAATTCGCTGGAAGTGAAAAAGTGATTTCAATTTCATTCTCGCTTCATTAAGACTGGGGTTAAATAATAAGCTTCTTTTGTGAGGCTTGTTTACAACTATAACTAGAAAAACTAATCAAAATAGACTGATTGGCAATCCTTAACATTAATAAATTCATATGCATACATGAGTATTCGTTTATTCCTTTTAATACACATAATGAATGTAAGGTTTACAGCAAGGGATGTGCCTATTAATCAATATTAGAATATATATTGGTTATTACCTATAGCAATTTCGACTTTATTACGACGTAGATGTATATAATTGATATGAGAATATATATTGGCTTTATAACATAATATCTGGACTATCTGATTCTGATATAAGATTTATTACGATTCATTATAATCTTTATGAGAACATATCGTCGGACTAACTAGAAAAGGAGCTTATATGATTTTGACACAATATGAAAAGGAGCTTATATAAAATCACT
>JAQGAK010001721.1:0-27577 GCA_034696945.1 Lipothrix lubbocki | reverse complement strand
CACTGAATTGATGGTGGTTGTCTCATCCTGCATCCAGATACCATTGGAGTTATACCACTCTGCATCTCCACCGACGAAATGGTATGTGCAAATGCAATTATCGCAGCCATATAATGTAGCCATAATTTAGGGTTTCCACTCATTTAAATCCTTTCGATAGTCATCACTGTAGGTGTGGAGTGACTGTAATGACTTTAATAAATTCAACACATTGTTTCTGTAGTTTGTTTAAGTTGATTATTTTCTTAATTATGCTAAACTGTACATCTTGTATGACGTATATTTTGAGCATCTGTAAACCAAATAGCGGTTTTCTAATAACTTGAAAAATCACTGGGAGACAATGTGCTTTTAAATAATAGCTTTAATTTTGAATTTTTAAAACTGAAATTTTAAAATAATTTGAAACACTATTAACAAATTCATAGTGAACTATAGACAGAGAAAGTTCATTTGTTGTATGGATACGGTTTGATATGAAAAAGATACGATATAGGATATTTCATCTGTCTGAATATAAATTTTTACATTACGTGATCTTTTAAGTTTCTTCGCTATTGGAAAGCCTGAGCCTCTATATCTACTAGTTTTTGGACCATGTTTGGCTGGAATAAAGATTCAAAAAGCCTCTCTGATACTTTCACCCACAAAGTTCAATCTGCATTTATTTATGCAAAAGAGCTAGACGGGCGTAATATTTGACTGGAGAAGGCAAACAACTGTTTGCATTTTTCTGATCTTCAATACGAGACGGGTTGAACTGCAAGCAATAACTAGTGTTATTGCTTCTAGCTGTTCTCATTTAATCGAATATATTGTAATGCAATAATATGATGCTATGGTAGGAGATTCGGAGAGGAGCAGTTGGAACCAAAGGGTTTCCTCAGTCTCCTCCTCACTAAATCGCTCCTATAGAATAGACTTTTCACGTGTAAGGCATTATTGTGTTTTTGAAGTGCACTGTAGTAGTATAAGATGCCATGGTAACATATTGGTCCCATGTATGTAGATTCTAGTTTATCCACGGTAAGAGGAAGACGACTTCTAAATGTGTATCTATTCCTAAGCCGAGGAGCTATGTCGTATATTTTTATTCACGATGGCAATTTACATTTGAAACTTGCCCAAGTCTTGTGCTCGGCTATGAACTAAACAGTGTGTTTCTCCAAATGAAGGAGGAAAGTCAGAACGGCGAAGTGCATTAGATAGAGCTATACATATATTTTACATGTATAGACATTACGTGTAACGATGATACCCCTATAGGTATTACGAAGCAAACATGTGTATAGGCACTACATATAATGCATAGTATAAACATTAAGCCACAGTATTTTGCAAACGACCAACCAAGTCCGCATGCATATCGACCAGAATGTGTGTGGGACACTTTAGCATAAATTGGTTTTGCTTGTCAATACCGAATTTGAATCTCAACTTCCTCACATTTTTCATGATGCTTCATCGTCTAGTGTCATATATGCGGGAAATATTCACGTATGCGTAGCATCGTCTCTGTTATGTCTGATGCAAGGGCCTACGGTCATTACATATTTTTACACTTGGTATCATTTTTTGATAAATTGAACTTGGTTATGAATGTACAGCAGCAAGAAGTTCGGTGTTTCGCCCTTCTGTTGTTAAGATTGAACAAGAGGTTGAGAGGTTGACATTATTATAATGTATGATAATACTTGAAAATTACTACAACTGCATGCAGTAAGACATCAAATACTTAGATTACAGCATTTCTCTTTTCTTATTTCCAAATGTTCTTGGTAAAAGTTAAATACAACCGTACTGTAAACATTCTTATTTTAAAGAAATAAACAAGTCCTATATTCAGTATAGGGGTTAGTTGCACCAGAAACGAAGTGTTTAAAACCGTAAATACTTTTAATCCGTCCCAATTATATAATTAGTATACTTTTAATTTTAATGCATTTTTTATCTTTGCAAGCTTCAAATTCTCATAATAAACCCAGCTTAAAAATCCTACTATGAATTTGAGCCGAAACAAAGCCATTTGTATTTTTATAAAATGATAAAAGTACTTGGAGAAAAAAACATTTTATCATTATTTAGGATTATTACGAAGTCCAAAATGTGTACTAGCCCTTGTGTAAATCCCACAATAAAATTGAGATTGTCATTTCCATTCTATAACATTTGAAATTTACAACGGATATGTAAATATGTACACATATGTATTTTGAAGTTAGCCATCCCTGATTCGATTCTTTATTTTCATATTCGAATCGACACAAAATTTATACGCCAAGATATTTTAGGGACATTATAATAAAATATAACTAGTTATAAGGACAGTAGCGGAACTATTCATTGAGCAACCTTAAAATGTTCCTTACAATACGTGAAAACCATTTACACGTTCCATGACTATTGCAGACATTTACAAAAACGGAAATAATATCCGTAGAGAAAAAGGTAATCTGGTGCTTTAAAGAGATGAAAATCCCAGGATGTAAATTGCATATATATATATGTATGTATAGATAGATATATATATCTACCTTTTTGTTATCAAAAACCTTTTTCCGGAGAAAAAGTACATGTGATATTACTTGAGTACGCTGCAGTGTGTTACATATGTACATACGCAGTAACTGTACCAAGACCACCAATTTCACAAGCATTAACTAAAACAAGGGGGAAATTTTTGAGAAGAAAAGATGAGAAAAGCAGGAGTTACTTGAGAATATGCGAGGTCTTTGTGACGGCTTTGTAATAGCAATCTACACTGTTTGAAATGAGGACTACTGAAATTTTATATGTACATGTTCGGTGTCTGTAGTGTGTCTGATAGACAATATCTAGGGATTATACAGCAGTACATCATATATAATAGCATGTATAGTACGCATGCCATGTGTACAATGCTCAAGTATAGGGAACCAAGAATTTACATATATTTAACATAGGGTAAAACACGCTGAAGAGGCTTTTTCCATGCAGTGGTGGTGGTGGCTGGTGTGATGTTAGATGATACAAAAAGAATGCAAGTGTACGAAAGTGCTGGCGGAGCAGAGCTGTATAACGTATAACCCATTGAGTCTGCATAATGTATATTTCCATTTCCATTGACTCAAACGAAATCCTCCTCGTGTCGTCCATATCTTGACGAAGAATCTGCTCCCGCTCCTGTCCTTTTTTCTCTGCTTAAAATCCGTGTCTTCTCTATAGTAATACGTTCACTTGGTGTATAAACTTCCTCCACATTTTCTTCTTTCATATATGTCCTTGTCTGTATGCAAAACATTCTTAAATTCACAATCTTCAAATCACATGCATATTTATCTCCATGCACGGCATAGCGGGAATGCCTATGCAAGCTTTACTATAAATTCTACATCTGTTCCAAAACCCTTTGTATGTTGATATAAAGCGTTTTTCAGAGAAAAAAAAACAATAGTCTGTGCTACAGTAAAAACTTTTTCTACTGCTCCCTTTCTCATTCACTCTCACTATTGCTCTGATTCAGTTTCCCTACTGGGAGGGTTTTTACTGCATTATAAATACCATTTTCAAGTTACTTTTGATTTAACTTCCCTATCTTTGACGAATAGAAAAGTTTAGGGCAAGTGGAGCAAAGTTTAGTAATTTGGAGGAGTATAAGCAGCCCGTAATGAGACTTCTCATTGCTCTATTAAAGTCTTTGAAACTTTTCTCTTCCCAACTGTCTTATCGTCGACTTTTCCTTGTATTCTTCTTCTTACTCATTTTATATGTTTTCGTATACTGAGAGACGGTATATAAATCAGTGTAAATATAACAAAAATTTCTTGTTCCACTCTGAATTTAATTCCTTTCTTTTGTAATTCCATTTTTGTACTTAGTCTGTACTTGGTACGCCTTTTAATCCCCGTCACTTCATTGTTCTCTTTAATTGCATTTTCCGTATCTTTAATGTATTGAAGTAGTTTCTTTCGGGTATAAACCTACCTATGCTGGTTTCGCACAGTGTTCCAAGTTCATTCATACTTATTTGATAGATTCGTATTCTTAAAATTCTCACTGCTGGACGTTCAAAATAGTTTTTTCAGCCAAGATTTTCAGCAGAAAAAACTAGGAGCGCGACCAAGAACGTCAACTTAGGGACTTAATGGCGTATATTCACACTGCTTCTGCACATGTACCAGTTATAAAAACGTGGCAAAGCAATGGGCATGGACTAGATGCACGTGCTTTTAATGCCATTTTTGCAAAGCCCAGCCTACAAATAGAGATGAGATACATACATATATTGCAGATACCACATAGCTTCATGCAACTGTATGGCTTGAAAGTGATAAAATGGAATCAATTCAACTTATAACTTTTAATACACTAATTCTTGGTAACCTACGGATATAGATAGACAAATAATGAAGAACCATATTTATTGTATGTATATATCTTTTTGGACATGATTGTTTTTAAAGCTTAAGCATGATAGTTTACAGGTCTGATGATACATTCATCTACTTTAGAATTGGAACTAGAAGTAGTAGTTTGCTTCTGCTGTTGCTAGAAAATCTGTAAATTATATTTTTTAGTAACGCTAGATGTATATGTACTACCGTAGAAAACATCCTGAAAGTACGTATGTACATCTCAAATCAATAGCAAATTGTGTGTCTTGTGGAAGTTTGTGGCGGGAATTTAAAACTATGTATGACGTTTGGAGTTTTTTGGGAAGCATAAAATTGTTTTAGAACTTTCAGCGTTCCATTGGTATGCTTGTTATAGAATTAAGTTGAAAATCATACGTTTTAATTGTTGGATAGTACTTACTATACTGATTGAATTAGGGCTGAAAACTTCGATTTTTAAGCTATCGGATATACAATTCATGTTGCAGTAAGGAAAAACAACAGCACATACAGTGCATGCTGAAGGTACCAATACGGAATACATACTGGAGGCTTGATGGACTACGGCGGGTAGGAAAAAGCTCTGACTGCATCTGGGTGCACCCTCCAGTGCTGTAAAATGCTGGGTGATAGAAGTGTACATGTAAGTTTTGGTATGGTGTAACATTGAGTCTACAAAGCTTAGAATATCCCATCAATTACCGTCGCGAGTACACTGACTAAGGCAATATGAAGAGAGACTTGAAATGGAGTGACTCTCTGGAAGCCAAATTGCCTTCACTTTTTCCAGCCATTTTTTCTTATGGGCCTTCTCTGATGGGTCCCACTACACCCATTTGAGCCGAGAGGAAAAGCCTAGCTTCATCCTTTCTATATACAATGTACATTACGTGTATATGTGTTCCTTCTTTTTCTCCGCCGAGAATTTCCTATTCATTCGACGCCTCTCTGTTGTGTATTTACTATTTTCCACTAACTACCTACCTTCTTCCAAGCTCTTTTCAGCTTCCTCTCGGGTTATAGATATGGCGTCGGTTATGGCTTTACATTTAATGTTTCTCCGAGGGTTCCCTATGGGTGTACTTATCTCAGTCTGCTCTTCAGTCCCGTCATTCTGCTACGTTGCACAGTATGGCACCCTCAACGACCGTTAGGCTTGATATTGGATGCCCGCTATATATACAACTCTCGGTATTTCGGTATACTTTACCAGTCAAAGTGAAGCAGCAACCCTAATGGCAACACCCTCAGTTGTACACAAAATAAGAATGGCTCCTCACACCCTTTGAGTCTTACCCTCCTTGCTTGATTCTTAACGATTCCACCCTCCCTGGTTTATCCGTCAACGGCATAAACGCCATCTCTTAGGAGAGGCGTGAACTTTAGATCGGAATTGCGCTGCCATCCTGAGAATAATGAATGAACTGAGTGGTTTTCTGGGAGTTTAGTTTGCGATATTTCCGGTAGGAAGCAGCATCGTTAAGAAATAGACAAGTCGGAGACTTCATGGCTGACGTCTATTTTCCCTATTGTGTGTTCACTGTTGAATGCAGCAATGGCAGTACTGCAGCCATCCAATAACCATCGTCGAGAATCCAAGAGAGAATAGCACGCTTTAAAAACGTTAGGCTTCTTCATGCTTATACATTTTTACGTATGTAGACGTACAATTTTCTTCAGATGAGGAACAAAAATGAGTATTGCTTTTACCATTTTTGTCCTCAAAGCATAGTGAATTTAGTGGAAATATTGACGGACATATAAGATTTTCTGATTGTGAAGCGTTAAAGTTTACGTTTACGAACCTCAAGACAAACATGATAAGCAAACCCAACCATGAGGGGGAAATCAAAGAAGTTAGACGAAAACGATTAGAGCCGAGATGAAGGGAGCATCAATGAAACTACAAAAATAAGAACATACCAAAAAGACCAAGTTTCTAAATTTTTTGACATCAGAACTGAGTAGACGTTTGAAAGATGAGCCCGTAAAGACAAATAGTACATGAAATCGCTATTATTGCAAATTTTTCGACCGATGTTGTGTCAGCAGCAAATGCTCATAGGTATATAGAAGTAAACAATCAAGTCCTGTTACTCTCTTGCAATAACTTACGATTGGAGGGAGATGGAAGAGTAATGTGAGGACGGTATTAATGTTCGTTAAGGCTTGACAGAACAATAGGATAGTTTGTTCATTCATGCAGAGTAGTTTGATTTTAGGTCGCGTCAAGTAAGCAAACTTGTCAATTGTGCCACTCGTGACTGTCGATTATTCCTGCTGTGATACTACTTGTTTGCTCCAAACTTCTCTTTAGCTATTTTACATTCTTTGCAGTAGCAATAATGCACTCATATCAACAGAATATTTGTCTGGTTTGGAAAACAATGCCAACTCCTAACATTAATAAATCACTCGAATGATTATGGCAGGGCTCTTTCTCCATTTAAAGTACAGATACAACGTATACACTATACACACTTATATCTAAAAGTACTATAGAAAGAATATACAATTATTACCATTTCCAATAACAAGAGCCACTTGTTTTTTTCTAGTTATACTATTATTGCATAAGTATGCATGCTCATAGTAGAGACTGGGGTCCACCAAATACGAGGCTTTCTATAAGCATACATACCTACTTGGTCTAATCATGTCCGTTTATCAGTGCTTTCCTTGATGGGTTCTAAATTTAACTTTTATACTTGTATTTCTTATGGGCATAAATTTATAAATGTGGCACAACTGAAGTTATGCAAATGTAAAATGTAATTATGTAGCAGAGTCTATATAGTAAAAATAGTAAATTTTAAATAGTGAAAATTGGCAAAGATACAAGGAGTATCTAAATGGCGTTACTGCATTATTTCTCGCAAATTTATTACCGCCATTTAAATTATTTGGGTGCTAGTACAAATGGTACAAATGAAATGGTTATGTAATGAAGGCTATAATTAAAATACTGAGAGTTGATAGCACTTGTGGCCTGCTCTGATTTATTTTATATATTAAAAATACATTTAGATATTCATCCGTAGAAATTATAGCTGTGTTCAACCATATTTTAGATGAAATTCCAAGCTTGTTGTACTTCTGGTAAAATTTATACTCTTGCTTTTGAATGTACATACGCAAATAAGTATGTGTATATGAGCAATTAAGTAGATGCATGAAAACGTTGTTAGAAAAGCATTTCGCATCTGTATAGAATACAGTATTTTACAAAGAATTCAATGATACCAACTACTTTGCGGCGTTGAAAATTATAGGGTAGACTGTCTTTTGAATATTATTTTGGAAGCGCCACAGTGGCGACCAGAATTTACAATTTCAACAAGATAGTAACTTTAAAGTGGCTAATGTGCTGAATGATAATGTAATTACTCCTTTACTCTTTAATTCTATACCGTGGACGTTAATGAGTAAAAAATACAAAATAGTTACATTTTATATGAAAATCAGTATATAGCATATGAGCATGGTTTAATTGAAGGAGGCTGCTTGCGTCTCAGCCTTACGTAAGTTACAAGATTGTTGCTTGTACCTTATAGCTTCATATAAATCTATAGTTAAAAGACTGCTTGCACCTTGTGTGAAATGAAAGTTTGGGATGGCGAGACAAGAATTGAGATGGGTTATTAGGTAGACGACTGTGGCTCTGATTGATTACATTAGCTGTCGTTGGTGGGATGGAATGACAGAATAATATTGTGGAAGAAACGGAACAAGTTCTGGTTTATATTCTGATAGGTATTTATATAGTAACACGTTTTCATTATAGAAACAGATACTATACATACCTGGACGAACACATAACAACATGGCATGCCGGCTTTTAGTTCTCTATAGTTACTTTGTTTCGCCCTATGAACCATCTATTCTATCCGCCCTTAATCTTAAAGTCTCTAGAGCTTTTCGACTTCTCCTCTATCATGTGTTGTGACAGAAAAAACCAGTGGTCAGGCAGGCCGATCCTGTCATTGTTTCCCGTGTGTTCTGGACTGAATTATCTAAGTTAATGCCCTCCCTGAATCCCACTTGTGTGCACACGTAAAAATTCCGATGACTTCCCTACCTTCAGTATAAAACTATAAAGAGCTGTGTAACGTAGTTATATATGTAAATGTTTGTCAATTGCTTTTAGCTCCCTTATTATCATGTCTACATGTATTTACATTCCTACTAGTATCCGTCATATATATCTATGTATACATACTTATATGGATTCAATTTCTATGCAGTTTACTGTATTTTTAACACATCGCTATATAAAGGAATTTATGCATTCATAGCTGTCCAGCCAAGAAATAATCTCCTTGGGACGTTTTCCTCCAATCTTATTCTTGACGTTAGATACTTTTTCTTCCAATCGCCATGTCACTTTTATTTGAGTCTCTGTGTGACTATTCCCTGAATCTACGTGTGAATTTTCTTTGAATCTCCGCATGACTGTTCTTAGAATCACCATTTTACTTTTTCTTTCAATATCTGTCCAGTTTTTTATTCTTTCAATCTTCACATCTCACTTTTTTGTTTAAATTTCCCTTGTCACTTCTCATTTCATTGTATAGTAACCTTCCAGGATAGCTCTAGCAGATTTTAAATCTTGTGGATAGATTCAACCATGTTGCTAATCGTCACAGAGCAGGTCTTACCAAATTTCTGCTGTCTGGAGAAGAAACTAAATTTCTGACAAGCACAAAAGATTTGATTAAGTTTAGTATATTGTGAAGCAAAACTGTTGACCAGGGCAAGTCTAAGAAAATTGATAAAGCCAGAATTCCTTTACAAGTTCCAGGTAAGTTTTCCTGACTAGTAACATTTTTGTATTTATAGCAATACGTATATTTCAGTTTAGATAAATTCATTTGTGTTTTTATTTCGTTTCATCGGGGTTTTGAAATCTGGGTATCAGTCAACATTATGTATATCCACATTTTTGCTGTGATTTTTAATAAGGAAAGAGTTTGAATCAACATTCTAGTACATAGACACCTTCGAATATTTAAATATGTCAGCATCTCAGTGCCGTGGTTCTTATTTTAGATAGCGTATTTAAGTTAGCTAAAGAAAATGCCGACGCTTGAAGTAACCGAACTTTGCGAATAAACATTGGGAGCTCATGCTGTGCCAGACCATATATCTGCTACAGAGCCTGGCATTATTGACTATTGAGACTGACAGTGACAGTAAGCGAGACACTCAGTGCTTTTCCTTGTTCAGTAAAAGCATAATTCAGTATAAGGGAAAGTTACAAAGTAGAGCGGGTCCTGCTGCTTCTGCTTCGTCCATCAGCTTTTGCTACTCCTCGCTACAGATAATCAGTTAATTCAGCTTTGTTTGCACAATGTGCAGCCTGTGACTTTATCCATTGATTATAAGCCTCTCTCGGTAGTGAAGCTTTTTCCTCTGAAGGAATGATACCGGGGGAAGTTGTATGTGGGACCGAATCTGCAGACTTTTCTCTCTAGAATTTAATTGAATCCGATTGTAATCCCCGAGGATTACTTTATTCAGCCACAATAGTTCTCATGAGATTCAGTCATGCTACATATATAAATATGCTTTTTTTTGTCTTTTTATTCCCCACTGAAATGTATAACTATAGAACTTACGTGGGCTAGTTGTACTAAGCTTGGACTTGTTATGCCAAGCTTTGGCTTCTTATAGGAAGAAGCAAAACTTTGTAAAAGTTGTGTTGAAAACTTTTGCGACTTTTTTATTACTCAATCATTTACCTTGTTTCAATTTCCTCCCTTGTCTCGTCCATATTATACTTTACTTTTCCTCCCCCTTCCATTATGTCAATTCTCCGCAGAGAGAAAGAATAAGTCGTCGGTAAACTTTGAAACGTTGGCATCTATATAGTCATTGTCTTTCTTCACTCAATCTATTTGGAACTTCTGGTTTATCTTCTCTGGTTTCTAGGATTTGACATTAGTATACACATGTTAATCTCATACCAAACTATGTTGGGTTGGGTTCGGAAAGAGAAGATTACGTTAATATTTTAGTAGCTTCCATGGATCATTACATTCAGAAGTATACATATATATGACATCATATGTCAAACCTCTTATAGTTGTCTTCCGAAAGTTTACAAAAGATTGAAAAAGTAATAAAATTATTGGAGGATGTAGCGACAAGGCACTCCTTTGCAAGTGATCATTGAAGTCAGTAGCCAGGACCGCCTTGGTCGATCTAATGTTTTACGACTGTGAAAATGAGGAAATGTCCAGTTTTTTGTCGCTTCTCTGATCTATCATCCCATTTCGCAAATAAAATCATACAAGTTTTGATAGGTTTAAGATAGTCAAATAAGTTCCAACCTTTTCAACAAGGCTTATACTGACTTGTACACTGACTTCAGGAAATCCTATTGAAGCATATATGTCCTAATGAGGTATATATGTGTAAACATCGTTAAACCCAGAGAGATCACCTTGTTAATTAAACGAGAAGGGTTTCAGAGCAAGCGAATCTGTATGGAGTTTTTGTTGTTGTCAGCCTTATTGTCATTTGTTTTGTCATTCAACCCTGTGCGACCATCGTCAGAATCGAATTCCCACGTTTCTGACTGTCAATATAATAGGAAGAGTAATAATAAGTGACGGTGACCTGCGTAACATTTCAGATGCAAAACCAACATCATGTTATTGGTTTTAAGTATCATCGTCAGCTTCGTCTCTTTTACTTACTTGACTTGCAGTTCATTTATTATTTGCACTAGATCACTAGTTAGATTATTGGTTTGTTGTTCTCCTACTAGTTTTTACTTTATCGAGAATACAGAGATGATTCTGTAGGTTGCTGATGTACAGAATAAGGAGTTGTTTTATCCTTTTCAGAACCAATAAGGTCATCTTTGGCAAGAGGGATTAATTTACCTTTTCGATTCAATAAGCTTCTGACTACTGAACGGATATGGCCAAACTAACTAATGCTTTTTTATTATATCCTTGATTTCGAATCTAAAGAGTTAATGAGAGTGGGAATTTCATACCAACAACATGTCTCATCTAGATATGCCAATAGTGAGTTGGTATCGTTCTTAGACATGACGCCTCTTTCTGTCAGGCACCCACGGCTTTATATTCAGTTGTCGGCATTGGTTTCATCATGAAAATACTAATGAAGTCAAATTCACAGTTTAAAAGAATTGTCAGGTTAGACTCTTCGAATTTTCAAGTTAGGTTACCTACAGTTACATCGAACTGTCAACTCCTGTGCAGTAACAGCTTAAATTCATAAAGTCGGGACTCTTTTACAAAATCCATCAAGTTCGGTGCACCTTCATTTTTTAATCCGAGCTCATCGCACCTATCGTTCCTTAGTTCCAAAGTAGGTGGGTTTAGTTGCCAAAATAATCCAAAATGGAATTTGAGATAAATATGTCATTTATTGCGACAGTAGATATGAACCAGATTCAGGAATTGAAAAGATCTGCCCTCGTACAATGACACATGCTCCTTGTCCTCAGAAATTAACCAGCCTGTCATCATCTTCCCACGTTTTGTCATAGTTGCAATAGTAATAATGTGCAAGAGAGGCCCTAATGATGACATTAAATATTCTAAAATTGAAATTCACTATATGTATCTATATAATGGTTTATTTCCAAACGCAATTTGTATTTATGAAAACGCACACGACATATATACAGATACAGTAGCTGATTTTTGCTTTCCCAAGTTAGCCAAAAACTGCTGATGAACCCCAGTTTTACGACCCTTGTTTATTCGACAAGTTTCAATGTAAACAAGTTTGAGATATGTCGTTTGTGTGTTTATTTATGCATAATACATTCTTCCGAGAGCACCTTCACATGGAATTTTACACCGATCATAATTGATACGAACTGCTTTTATTCTACTACACAAAATAACTTTGATGATTCCACACAATTACATCAATACCAACAGTCATAAATATCTTTGAATTAGGACATTTCTACGAAAAAAAACTTTCTTCCAGCAGAAATCAAGCTACTATCACTGTGTTTATATGCATATTTATGTACTTCAAACGACTGAAATAACATACTATCACACAATACCTACACACTCTTACAAATTTGTACAATATAGATTGTTGTAAACTTCAATCTAAAATAAAATCTCACATTTTCAGTCCATTCACACTTGTATCATCATCATCTTCTTAGTTACAATTTCATTAAGAGTTTAGTTATCCACGATTTTAAGTTGTAAACTTCTGTTGTAACTTCCGACATTTTAAAAATAAATAAATTAAATTAATACTTAATCACAAACTCACGCGAACAACGCAAACACAACATAATATTAACACACAAATCCATTCGATTAGAAAACGTCCCATTTTATTATTTAAATATAAATTTTAAACATTTTAAATTGTTAACAGTGGCCAAACCACTGTCTCTTAAAATTAAACCACAAAAACAAAAAATTTTTGTCTATATTTCAATACTATCGTGCATACGGTTAAGCAGTGTGGCCCTCTGGCAGCCATAGCTGGGGTTTCGTAGTCCTATCGATCCGACTGACTTGATAAAATTTCAGACGGACACGGAATAGACTACTAGTTTCTCAAGAAGAACGTATAGAGCACGCTCTCATCTCTCTGACAAACTTGAAATAAACCCTTTGAGCTCAATTTATTGCGATTCACTATACTTACATCACCGAGTCGAATACATGTTTACCACTTAAATCTTTCAAGTATTATTTCCATAATTAAATTAATTCTAATAAGAAAATAATAAATGGCAGCAATTTACAATTTATTTATAATACAATTTATTTTTATTTGGAATATATTTAAATAAGCTTGTTAACGTTGCGGAGTGATCCACAGAATTATTAAAGCATCAGAGATGCAATTATGCTGACTATATAATTGACTCCGTGTATTAAAACAAAAAAGAAACAAGTAATGTCATAAAAAAGGAGCACGTGAGCAGCTGGATAAATACTTGAAGAAGGTTATTTCAAAGTACCGATTTGAGTCAATGCTAATAATTTAAAGTACAAAATCAATAAAGCAAGATTACAAATAACAACGAAGCAACGCTATTATAAACGGAAAGTTCAGCATGGCAGCCACCCTAATCATGTAATAGATTTAAAGCAATAATGCAAACTGCAGTTTGAAAGTAATTGCTAATAACGCAAAGAGCATATTGAAAGCCATTGCTAATAACGAAAACAGCAGATAGAAAGCAATTTCTAATGCAGACTGCAAATCTGACGAAAGGAGCGAGCGAGGTTAATGCAGACTAGCTTATTAGGATCCGTACATGTAAAATCCTGAAATGCTGGACATTTATGGTTGATGGAAAATGGTAACCCGTGCTTAGAATTACTAATTCTGTTCAGAGTTAATGCCATATCCTTTTGCAGGAATAATTTAACAAGACACCTTGAGGTAGTGGATATTGAATATATGAAGAACAAGTGGGAATGGAATTTCGTAAAAGGAACCGCTTCATGACTTTTTTGCATAATATACAACTGCAGCCAACATCAACAACTATTGTTGAGAAGAGAATTGCAAAAATAATAGTAATAATAATATTACAAGTAAATGCGTGGGGCAGCGTGTAAAAAATAAAATATTCATTGTGCATGTGTGTCTGAGGAAGATTTTGGTTCTGAGAGAGTTTGCTGATGTCGTGTACATGGGCTTGATATATACGTTGGAAAAGTAACGTCATTTCAGAACAGAGCTTTGTGGTTGGATAACGTGGAAAGCCAAACGGCTTGAAGGCCGAGAGGTAAAGCCCAAAGTTACCTCCATGCCAACCTTGAATCATAAAGGAGGGGAAAATGTAATGCAAGGAAGGTTACTTGCTAGTTTTTTTTACTCGCTCTTCCATTGCCCTCCAGCATATTTAATGGGGGAAAAAGTATGGAAGACTGGAAGTAATAAGTATCTACCTATATATATGCACATGTTCTAATAGGTTTAGGGATCAAAAAAAAAACCTTCTGAGAACGAACCCAGCAGGTATTCATGTACGCCATTGAATTTAGTATAAGACAAGGCTTCTGTCAAGTGACGATAAGACACACACACACACACATTGGGTCTGCATCGTCTGGACGGTTGGACCGGACATTTTATTCAGCTGTGCAGTGTGTGTAATTTTCAACCTCATATATGTTTCTATCCCTACAAACAAGAGTAACAACAATGTTCGCCATAACCCATCCGACAAATATTCTGTCTGTACCTTTGGATTTCATTAATATCATTATACCTATTAAATGTTGTTTCATGTCCCTGTAAAGACGTCAACATATAAATTCACCTGATTACATTCAGAATTTTAACATATGTATTCACTTTAATTTGAGTACATCAGAGCTGAACATGTATTCACTTTATTATATCGAGGGCTTTTCCGTTTCATACTCTACTATATAAGTTTGTGAGTGGGGAATTGTTAAATGTAAACAGAAATAGGAGATATGAGCATGCGCCAACGCATCACATCACTAGTTTAACACTTTGGTTAACAAAGTCATAAAAATATAGGAACTTGTCATAAAGGTTTTAAATTTAATTGTTTTACCTTGTACAATATATACAGTAACTCTATTAAGGAACACGGAATTCACACGCGTAAAAATTTATTATGGAAACACTACTACAAGTTTATACGCTGTACAATTTAGTTTATAATGATGTCGAGTTTATAGTGATTGCTACCATTATTAATTATTTTTGTGTGGTGACTTGTCATTGGGTTTTCATGCAATTAAATAAATTTCATAATTTAAAAAAAAAGAAGTTATTTATTGTTAATGTGAGACTAAACAAATGTGCCTACACATAGTAATAGATAATGCTTGGGATAGTGTTTCTGATGAGAAAAGATTTATGGCTGGCGTTCATAAACTTGAACTTGACTTTCAGTTTTTTTTTCTAGAGAATTTTTTTGGTTGGTGCAATCAGTACAATGAGAAGCTATATGACTGAAAAAGTTGAACTTTTCGTGGAATTTTATTGGTGTAAAAAATGGATTCCCAACCTTCAAATAATGCCCTGTCAGTCACTGTCAAAAGAGGACCTGATAGCGTGCCCTTACTAAGGTTTACAGCCTGGTCATATATATTCTGCTGCTGGGTATACAAGAGATTTAAAAACTGTTGGAAGGACAAGAAGCCTTGCTGGTAGGAAAAGGAAGGGTTGACAAAAACTGTGGCGAACAGTAACAAGAGATAGGAGGAAGACTGGTTGGTCATATAATATTTCAAAGGATTTGCGCTAACAAAAAATTGTACAAGTTTATATTACAAAGAATACAACCATAAGATTTCTTTTGTGGGAAAAATTCAGAGCAAAAACATGACTTTGGAAATTTATGATGCCGCAACATATGAGAGAGACTACAGCTATGGCCTGCTTTGTTTGTGTATTCGTTTTATTCATATTTACTTCCATATATTTAGCATTCAAATTTACTTTTAAATAAAACATTAAAATTGAAACTTTTAACAATAATTTTAAATTAGTTAAAACTTTTGTTTGATGTCCTAAATAAATTATAAGAAATATGAAGATAAAGAATTTTGAATTAATTAATTAGTAATAACCTTTTAAATACTAATGACTACGAAACTGTATCTAATAGTAGGTTGACTGAATTCGTATAAAGCGTCTATAAATTGTAAGCATGTAGACCTTACTAGGAAAACACATTTTTATGACGAATTTTAATTGAAATAAACTGGCAGAATATCTGTAATGACTACATTGGGATTCCGAGAGGAATTTCCCTTCGTCTCCCTCGCATATGTAGATATAAAAAGCAATCGCAGACATTTTTGAGATGCAAACCTAAAAGAACGAACGTTCACTCACTTGGGAATGCCTTTGTCGATTTCTCATTCCACCAAAGTTCACGCATATTTGATGATGCAGGAGGCTTGACCAACCGATTTTGCCATTAGGGACTTTTGTCTAGATACAACGAATATGGTGCACAAGAGCACACACACACACAAATACAGGTATATATGGTTCCTCTGTTTTGTAGAAATGATCACGAACTTACCTAGCCTTTACGACAACTCAAGTCATCGTTTCATGGGGAGAACGAACTCAGTCGAAATTAAGTCATTCAGACGGTCAACTTGCTTTCACTCACTCACCAAACCTTACATCCTCTCTTCGTTCGACTCCTTCCGTGGTAGTGGAGAAGGCCTCTAACTACTCCACCTTCGATACTTTTTGGCTGAGTCACTGTCGATACAAGACATTATTGACTGGCTTCCTGGGAACTTAACGTCCAAGGTAGGTATATTTTATTCATTGATTTTCCTTGATTTCAATCCTGACTATTCCGATTTCGAAACCCGTGTACGTATAAAGTAATCAAATTCTGTTCCTAATTTATTTGTGCTTGTTTCTGAATTGAAATTTAAATATTGATATTTATGTTGTTTTTGTTTCGTTTTTCAATTATATTTATACTTCATTCAAAGCAGACTCCGTTATTTAGTTTTGAAATACAATATAACTGTTTATTAAAAATTTATTTTTCCAGTATATAGTTCTTGAAGAAACAAAGATTTTAACTGATGTTTAAATTTTTCTAAACTAATTTCATATTTATAAACTACATTTAAATAAGAACGCTTCGAAGTATGAATTAAAAATTGAATCATGATTATAAGTACTATAAAGATTTAAAATTCAATTTAATGATAGTCTTACAGTCTGATCAGAAAGTAGTTTCAATTCAAAGGCAATCCAAAGGTTTTTAAAATATTTAAGAACATTATTGTTCTAATTTCAATAAACATTTAACATTCTAAGTGCATTTCAAACAATTTTTCAGCGTGTTATCTGTATTTGATAATCATGTAATAATTAATTATTAGTATTAGGAAAGATGCAGATAGTGCAGAAGACGAATAATTCCAAGTATTTCTGTTATTGCCCAACTTGAGAACTTTAAAAATGGCCGCATACATATATCTGCATAGTACAGTGACTAGTTGTGCGTGTCAAGTTATCATTTAAATCAGCCAGGATTGCTGTATAATTCAAGATTCGGGAAGGGTGTAGATTCACATCATGTGTTCAGCAGCAGTTGTTATTGTTGGTGTCCATACAACACCCATGTCGGCTGGGGAGGGAGGAAGTGAATAAAGAGAATGTATATGTGCTGCTGTAGCCAAACAGGATCCAATAACTTTCTCTTTGACGGTAGGTAATCAATTAAAGGATTTGACTGCACACTCCCCTTTGCTTTGTAAAATTCATTACATTTCTAAAATGGTTGAAATGACTGTGAAACACGAAAGCTTGCTTTCACTGCTACTTACACATATATTCAGACTAAAACTGACAGTTTTTTGATATCGTGATGGACTAACGAGAGTAGGAAAATGACGTGTGTTTGCATGTGTTTTACAGCAGATGAAGATCTGTACCTATGTGTAATGTATACTTGCTTGTTTTAGCTTTTATATACGTTGAGTACGTGGAGTATACGCAACGTTAGTACTTCTTATGTACAACCATGTAGTACTTATGTGTGTGTCATATTCAGGCTCACTTTCAATATTAAATACTGAGTATGTAGACATTTGACAAGTATAGTTTTTAGTATTGCCTATTTATTGAGAATATACTTAACACATATGTAGTATCGAAGTTTTATACTTATACCTTACACGTGTAGTAGCAAGGATATACTTATTGCGGGTAATAATCCAAAATATGTGCGACTTCAAGGGAGTTACTTCCAGGGAGTATAGCGGTGCTTTAATTTAAGAAGGGTTATTTGCATGTCCTGTCACATTATGTTAAGTAAGTGCTGTAATCTAATCAAGTTTAACATTTGCACCCTACATAGAATCCAGCTTCAGTTGTCAAAACATGGGTGCAGAACTTTTAATGCCTTCAGGAACGCTATGCAAAGGCTAGATATTTCAAGTCTATCGCTGTAACATGCATCTGTTCGATGTTTCCCGTCCTTACGATTAAGACCCAGTCCTTAGTACCTAGTTAGCAACGATGTACATATGTTTCACTGGGTGTAGTCTTTAATTATTAATGCATGTAGAGTCGATTAAGACTACTGAGACTACAAGTGCAAACTGCACTCTTGTAGGCCACTTATACAAGCTCTCCTATGTGTAAGAACTTTCTTCACACAAAGTCCATGTATTTACAAAATGTTTGTAAATACATATGTGGATAACTCAAATGCATTTGCATTAGTTACGGGCTAGTCACTCTATTTAAAGTAGTTTGCAATTGTTCAGATAACATTTTAATCACACGTTGTAAGGGAAGGAACAGCTCATGGGGTGTCTTTAAAGTCATCCATGCATGATATAGTATGATTTGTAGATCTTAATTAAGGATGAGGATTATTATGAATGAAGTTTATATATCTGCTGAGCCATATGTGTAGTGCTAAAAGTATTGTACGTGAACGATATATATAGTTGTTTAATGTTAAATTATATATAAGTTATGTCTGTGTAATACAGAATATAACGATATGTAGTATATCCAACATGTGCATAAACAAGGATAACAGCAACAAAGTTTATATTATTTTCATGACCTGAAATTTCTGTTCTCACCTTCACACTTCTTTAACATCTCAAAAGAGTTGGTATAGTAGTGAGGATATGATGAGAGAGCTTGTCTGTAACTTGCATCAAAGCGTTACCTTTATTATCGTATTTACCTATAGTTTATTTGGCTTTTTAATGCATATGTCTTGAGGGAGGATATAACTCCATATGCATTTTGGAATCAACAAGGTTGTGCACAGACTATGAACGTTGTATTGAGATTTGTGATTGAGCTACATATAGTATGTCCACCGTTTGTATAGTTAATATGCGTAGCATATATGTTCATCTATACATAATGTATGCTTATAACAAACATTGTGTATCCCAAAGTAAATATCAGATATATCCCGCAATACGAAATGTGTTTGTAATCAGGAAAGAATTTTCTCCCCAAGAGAGGAGGAATGACTCGTGGATGTAATATAATAGTGTGTACCTATACATATAATAAATACAAATTCGTACACCCCAAACTAGCACGAGCACAAAGCGAAGAAAATGATTACGGAGTTGAAATACGACACCATAAATTGTCTGGGGAATGATATCATTTCTATATATTCTACTATGTACCTACACTATATAACATTCACTTATGCTCAAAATCTATTTTCAAAAGCAAAATCCACCATTTTTTACTGTTCCACACTCCACACGAGGCTTTCTCAAGCATCCATTAGTGCTTGTAATTTAATCCATTTAAACACTGGAATCTACGTCAAACAATAGTTATTGTCTAATTTATCCCTGTGATCCTATAGTTTTAAATCTTATCCCAGCTGCAGGAACAGAGGTATATTCATGCTTAATTTTTTCCAAAAAATTGATAAACCAATATGCACTGTATAGGAGTGATGGAGGAAACTCTACCTTTAAAGCAATATAATCTCGAAAGTAAATATAGAAGAACACAAATCAAGTAAATAGTTTTGGATTGAAATATATTTACTTATAGCTCTCATGAATATAAATGTTCGAAATGATCAAACTACTGCTACAATAATAATATCCGCTAGAGTTATTTCCTATAGTATTCGGGGTTGCTGCTCTTTAAGATAACAAATTTAAGAATAGAATGAAATGAACATAATGAGGCATGAATAACAAACATATAAAGCACTTATAACTCACGCGCATAAGTATTTCATGTACTGGTTTAAACAACATTCCATTGAGAAAATATTCATAAATGTAATTCATAGCGTCATGCTATTCCTACTACAGCGTCACTGTTTTAACATGCTATACATAAATGCATACTTGGAATAACATGAATGGGTTCAGCCCCGTGAACAAAACATGAGCGCTGCGTTTCCCAACATTTTAATCTCCGTTCCCAAATATTGTTAGACAGTAAGACAATTTAGGTAACTGTATCCGGGATAAAGTTGCAAACACTACAACGAGTAGCTATTACAGTGGAGTGGAACATTGAGGATGAGGAGTGAGAAGTGAGTTTAAAAATGATTGAAAATGCTGTGGTATGCAAGCTCAATCCGCAATAAGGCTGGTCATATATAGACAGATTGCATTCCAAGGTACATAAACATGTATTTATTCAAAAGAGCTTCGTCAGTGCTGCTCACTCTTTTCTTATCCCTGTTCTCAGTCTCATTACAGTGACACCACGTAGAGATTATTAGATGCGTTTATCAATAGTTGATAGTGACCGACGTAAATAAAGCACTTCATGAATATCATTTTACAAGATCACCATACTTAACCTCATATCATTATCATGACTTACTTTAACATAAAATCCTTTAATATTTACACAAATGATGCATGACACACGACGTCTCCATTTCAAAAGGTTCCAACATCATTACCTAGTTTAGCCATATGCAAATCGTGTGATACCTATTAGCCTATTAACTATGAGACACTTATCCTCCATTTGCTACTTTACGATTACAAACTATAATAAATAGTTATATAGTAAATAGTCATATTATGTGATAATGATGCGTATCGCTCACCATTGCAAATGACGGAGAGCAATGAAATTTTCAAGGTATGCATATTTATAAAATGTCAAGAGACACTTTGCACGAAGAATGATTGAATTAACATTAAACAAACTTTTTGTAAACACGCGCTTGAATAACACTTTTTTCCTTTTAAAATTGCCATAAAAACGACATTTAGATCATTTTGAGTATCAGCTTTATTTATTATTGAAAATTAATAATTTTTCATTACTAATACCTAACATATAACAAATTAATAACTCAACATTTGATACTGTGTATATCATAAGTAATTATTAACTTATTATTGACACCAAGCAATATATTATAACCAAATAATAGCTCACTATTACCACCTAATAATTAATTTTAAACAGTAAATGTATACTACTAGTAACAATAACCATTATTTATATATCAATCTCCTATTAACAATTATAATAATAAATTATCTCCTTCAAATTAAGACTTGCCTTACAAACTATTTAAAACACATAAGTCCCACATTATGCAACAAATATTTCCATTTTAGTCTCAATCTAAGAGACTGTACAGTCCTACTTTGGCAGAACAATTTTGCTTCCAGCCAAGCCAAAGTGACTTCGTTCCAATAAGAAGTGTATTGTAAGTTATATTCATTGAGCACAGTGGAGCTGTATAGCCAAAAGGCAGTGGATTTGTATACTACATGAGCAAATAGGATTGGAATGGAAGTTGGTTGGAAGGAAGGAAAAAGTGGAGGCGCAGCTTTGAAAGGTTGAGTTTAGTAGAGAGAGAGAGACAGAGAGTCCTACATAAAATCCGTATATATACTTATGTATGAGTAATACACAATAATTTAAGCATGAGTGTTTCTGTTCCCCGCAGTATAAGTATAACTTTAATATGTATTTCATAAATGTATTTCACTGATATATACCCAAACGAGTAAAATGCCAAAAGGAATAAGGATTGTTGTATGCATGTTGAATGTTTGGTTTGGTAGTTTTGAATACGTAGTCGTAACGTAGTGTGCCTATTGCCTATTTGGCCTGCTGGCTGTACAGGCCGTGGCTTGAGAGCATTGCATTCTGAACAAGACGGAAAAGAAGGAAAGGAGCAGCGTGTGCGTGTGTTATTCCTATTATAGTTTTTGAAATGCTCAACTTACTAGAGAGTTGGAGACTCATCTCCCTATTGGCTACAACCATTGGCCCAATGGATCCTCCATTCCATTATTTCGGTTTGGTTGGCTTTGAAGGAGCAAGAAAACCCTAAAATAGGTACAGGCTCTACACAATCTCTCTCGAATCAAGTCAAAGTCAAACAAAGATTTTTCTTTCGTCGTCCTAAAAACTCTTAACACGCTATCAATACACACGGATACACACGTTGTTCCTCTCCAGACATCGCCGAGCTCGTCAATTATCATTCTCATTCAACACTCACACACAACAGTCTTTCCATTGAAACAAAATAAACAGATAATCATAATAATAACAAAATAGTGGTGTCATTATTATATAAGGAACGAGCTTCGTGTGTATTACTATGGGAAATAAAAGGAGTCATTCAGTGAATCAGTAAGAAGATTTTTCTTTTTTTTTCTCTCGCCATTATTATTTCGGCTGTTGTTGTAAGTACCTTTTTTATGTATTTCTTTCGAGCTTGTATTGTATTTATTTGCCTTCTTTAAAATCCCTTTTTTTGTTCCCATTCCAGATATTCCGGCTGTATTATTGCTCCTCAACATATTTAAAATCATTCAAACTCCTCAACATTATATAATATATATGGCATGTAGGTATATTGGGTTGTATATTTAGTATTCAATGTTTATTTTTTTATTTATAAAAAAAGCTTTTGAAATTCGATATCCTTTTGGTATAGTTCCTTCCTTCCTTTTTTGTAAAGTTTTTTCGGGTTTTGTCTCATTTAAAGCGTTTGTATGGAGTTAAAGTGCTTCTATTTCATGTAGAGCGTTTGTGTAGCGTAGACGGCATTTGGGTTTTAACCACATTGAATAAATAAATAATGGAGTAGATAGCACACATGAATTGCTTCTTGCTTTTAATGTTCACTTAATATTATACTAAAGGCTGTTGCTATACTGTTTATTACTTTTTGGTTTGTGTCGGGAATACTTTTGTGGTTTAGCTCGTCCCAGACGCTTTATTCTCACCTCCATTGATTTATTGATTGGAATTTTAGTTACTCAACCATCATCATCATCGGGAGCAGCATTGGGCGAGGGGTGTCGGCTTAATGGTTTTGACTCGGCCATAATTATTGTTATATATTTGAAGATATATTTTCATTATTTAGGACGAGGCCGGGAGTCGATATCGAGGAAAGGAAAGGCTGGTGCCGGATTCGTTCCGAATCGGTATGGGGAATTTCTTTTCCAATCGTGGAAGGTAATCGATTTTTGTTGTATGCTTGATCAACTTTCAATAGAAGGACTATTGTGTATAAAGTCTGCAGTTAGTCTTTGAATTTCTTTATGTGGAGACTACTTTTATATTATCGCTGGGTTACTTTTGGTTTGTAGTTGTCCTGCTCCGTGTCGGAAGCTTGTCTGATAGCTTAATATGATACAGTCCGAGTTCTTTGTAATCTTTTTTGGTTAAATAGTTATTTTGATTTAGTTGCATTGGTTAAATGGTTAGCAATTTTGATTTTTAATACTCGACCTAAAATATAATAGATTTTGTTATATTGGTTCCAATTCGAATTTTAAAAAAAATTCTCTGATCCCCTGGGTTTGTAGTAACGTTTTTGTATATAATTTTAAGACTGATTGGTTAAGTTGTTACAAATCTTGACTTGTTCGTTGAATTATTACAAATTGTGCCTTATTGGTTTTCTTTGGAAAGATTTATTGAGATCAAGCGGAGAATCTGGGACGTGTATGTAATATGGAAAGAGTTGAAGGCCCCAGCAGGAGTAAGTGTTAATGGCTTAATTTTTAGCTGGAAAGGTAAGTATGACTCTATTTAGTGGTGTACGGATGGTGAGAAAACTGTGAGGTGTTCAAAAGGTTGGGTTAAGGGATTCTGGAATATATAGTTTCAGACTGTGGAAAAGGACAATTTTTTATAGGAGTGTTCTTGGAAGTTGACGGAATGGATATTTTTTGTCACTCTCGCTTTCTTCACTTGTCAAAGAAGAGGTTCGGGCTGATACGTTGGGCTGTAAAATGGGTATAAACAAGGGTTGTGGCATAAAAAATATAGGTGGATTTCAGTTTCAGTATCATCGTATATATACCATATAACCAAAGCTAATGGCTTCATAAAGATAAAACGAGAGGAATCACCCTGTTATGTGTCTTCGATACTTTCTGACCTTCTCACATCTAAATTTGTCACGATTAATAATAATCATTTCAATCATAATAAACATTGTGGCGGTGAACTTTGTACTCTTCGTGATGTTGTCAAGAATATCGATCATAAAAGAAAAATAAATCATATCTGTAAGCTGATAGTGATATGTACTTAGCTGTATTAAATCCTCTGTATTAGTTATTATATTCAATTTGTACAGATCAAAAGCTTGTAATGTTTTTTACATAATGGTTAAGCATATTAATATAGTTTGCGATCTAATTCTGTATGTCTAGACAGATCCGTTTGAACACAAGACAAATGTTGGTGGATGACTAACTACTTTTGACTTTTGTAAATAGCTAATAATACTAGTTAAATTAATCCTTAGGAATGTAATATTGTGGAACTTGTATTGTTAGGACATTAAGTACTGATTAGTACATCCTTGCAATCCTCCAAGATGATCTTGTGGTACGTGCTGGATCTTCCAAAGCCAAGGTTTTCATATTTGGACTCTTTTACTCATCTGTATATGGAGTGATGTCATCGTTACCAAGACTGGGATGATTGAAGATGATTGTCGCTTTCCTGAACGTATACTGAATGTATCCTGAGTGCACGAATCTCCGGTATACCTTCAGTATACGTAACAGGCGAGAACAATTTCAACGAATAGCATTTTGTTGCCAAATGGAGTCATCATCAGCGGAGGATTAACCTGAAGAAGACGAAGAAGATATTTATTCCAAAAGTTTCTGACTATATAAACATGCAAAAGCTATCAGTAGATCTCGTCTCTCATTTCTAATTACTTCTTATTATTGACGAAATAACTTTGTTAAAGCGTGGGAAGACGTGATTTGTGTCTTGTTTTCATTCGTGTTTGTAAAAACTTTGGAGCCTTTATAGCACTTAAATAAAAAAAAAAGTTGTACACAATGCAGTATTTTTTAAGTCAAACTTATTATCAGGTTTCTTCCCCACCTACATACATGTGTATCTTGTTAATAGTTGTAAATCCCACTTGAATCGCTATTATAAAGCTGTTTGTTTGTTTTGTTAGCCTTTTAAACTATAGCGTTCTGGATTCGCTTTACTTTGTATGACATTTATCTCCTACTGTTGAAATATTTCATTTGAAATTTTCATGCAACAGCAAAAAATCTTTCAATTATTGCAAATTATTATTTTAAAATCCACCATGAATTTCATTGCGCATGCGCTCGTATAATTACTCTAATTTAAATATTATAATGATGCTTTAAGAACATACATTAAATCACAAAACTTCAAAAAAATATTCTGCAGCAAAAATTAATTTCTTGCACACGCATACGTATTTCGGATTACATCAAAGTAGCAGAAAACTCAAGCGCATATTGGATGACAGTTGACTTGACAGCTGATAGTAAGTATAAAATAGTGTTTACTACGAAAATTGAGGGAGGTTCATCCCAAAATTACCATTTGGTTTCAAATAAGACTTGGAGGTCTAGGTCACTTTCGTATTATCATGTGTAAAATGTTTATCAGAGCATTTTTTGTTCACATTTTTTCTTTTTCCCCATCTACATTATGTATACGGGCAACTTTATATGTAGTAGTTGACACCGCTTATATGTAAAGACTGATCAGACGGCTACCACACAATATTGTGTAAGAGCAGTACTTATCTGTACACGTAGGCGTTCAAATGCTAAAAGGTAAGTCCGGAGTCGATCACTTCCAGGATAACAAGATGTCAACTTTCAAGAAGAAAACAATTTTTTGCTCTTCCCTTAGTATTATTCTTTTCAGGATTTTTTGTCACTCTTTCTTTTCCTAAACCGAAAGAAGGAAGAGGAGGACGGAGAAGCGACGGCGACCAAAAAAATTTCTCAGAGACTTTGTAACAAGAATAGATTGTTGTATAAGTTTTCAGGCAAGCCTGTGAGTCCGGAGGAAATGGAATTATCACATTCTTGACGTACATCCTTATTACGCCTATACTTATTCCGACTTTATGCGTATACTTGACACTGTTCTATGCCAGAAGAAATTTAAGGGAATGTATATTAAGCATATATGAAGGCATGGTAAAGGCATCAGGTGGCTCCGACTTGTATGTCTCCATAGGGCAGAGCATGTCATAAAGGGAGATTCAATGTATGTATAGCTGAAATGTGTAACAAATAGAAGGCTATACATTGCTGCACTTATTTATGATGGTGTGACACCAGTTTTTGAAGGCTTTATAATAATAAATGGGGATGATGGAAACCCATCCTGTGTCCCGTCCTGCACATATACAAACACACACGAGGCAGATGGGCCCGGAACGAAAGGAACACCAGGAAAAACAATGAGACAAGATCGGGCGGGAGCCATATTCTACAACACAGGTTTCGGAAATATAGAGTATAGTAGTATGGTCAATGCAAAAACGAGCCTTCAATGACGGAACAACAACAACTACAAGAGCCCTTTGCCTCCATTATATATATCATCTTCCCTTTCGTGTTCTCTTCCCTTTCACATGGATTTTCATTTCATCTAATTTTTCCATACTCAGTCGCTTCCTTCCCGTCCTCTCATTCACTTCCAATTTTGTTTCAAATTTTTAAATTGTTCAACATTTTAATGTTTATAACTTAAATGGTTAAAATAAAGAGAATTAACTAGTTTGACTTTCCCTTGACTGTGGCCCGACCAGTTGTGACTGTAATTTGCAAGGTGAGTCAAGTTTTAGCTCTAGTGATACAGTAGGTGGATTTGATTTATGTAGCCATTTCCAAATTAATTTATCTCTTAAGTAAGAGAGTTCCAGCAGGAATTTTTCCTAAATTCAATTTCTTACGTTTTTGTAAGGAAAACTAACTCTTTAAAATTCATAATTCAGTGACATCAGTTCGGGTTGCAATGAGTTCATTACACAATTCGGTATCTAAACCGCTTGGTTTGGAGTATCGAAGTGCCTTTAAGTTCATTAAGGCATTCTTTTTATTCCCTATATTCAGAAAGTTAAAGATAAACTTCTATAAAAGTCAAATTGCCATTTATTGCAAGAAACTACGCTGCCAAAATTCGACTGAAAAATATAAATTGAACAATTTTTTTGAAGACTGAATTACTAAAAATACACAAATAAATCAATGTAAACACAAATGTAGAAAATACAAAAAGAAATCCAGTCTTGAGTTACGTCGAATTGGAAAGAAATTAGTTTGTAATAAAGGGAAAGTCAGAAAATCTAAGTAAAGTAGTACGAGGATACTCAAGGCAAAAAATCAAAATGGATCTCAAAGTCCGGTATTTTGGACTGAAATTGTTCCAAATTTTTATTCATCGTCTAT
>JAQGAK010001720.1:0-27588 GCA_034696945.1 Lipothrix lubbocki | reverse complement strand
ATTATTATTTATTTATTATTATTTATTTATTATTATTTATTTATTATTATTTATTTATTATTATTTATTTATTATTTGAATTTAATAGGCGTGGGATTGAGAGATGATTACCATCAATGGATGGAGCAGCGCAGATTCGTCCTAAAGAATCTGCGTAACTTCGGTTTCGGGACAAAATCAATGGAAGCGAAGATACTGGATGAGGTTAGCGAATTAATTGAAGAATTAAAATATTCTGGAGGTCGAGCACTGAGCAAAACAGTCTTTGATGCGACGATAGTGGGGGCTCTATGGAGCATTATATTTGGTGGGCGTTTAAATCGGAAAGATCCGGAGGTTGTGGATGCTCTGCAAAGATTACTGTAAGACATTTATAATCTATCCGTATTTCATTACTAATTTTTTAAGAAAACAATTTCTGTACTAAAACTGGAATTATTACCGATTATTATCCTCCTTATTTATATAATTCATAAATCGATTTTAATATTATTATTTTATTAATGGTTTACGACTCTTTATTATGGTTTCAGATCCTTCGAAAGTAAAACAACGATTGACTTATTCGGAATATTTTTCCCTTGGTTGAACAAACTTGCGCCAAACCTGTTTGGATACAACCAATTAAAGAGAGAATGGTCTCAGGCAACGGATTTCGTAAGGAAAAATATCAAGAGACATGACCAAAGTACTCCTAAAGATGAATCCAGAGATTTTGTTGCCGCTTATTCCAATCACGTAAAGAAAACGACAGATGAAAATTCAACTTTTCATCCCAAGCATGACGAAATTGTTTTCACAATTCTGGATTTATTAATTGCGGGTACAGACACCGTCAATAATTTTCTCCAGTGGTTCTTCGCCTACGCAATCAACTTCCCCGAGGTGCAGGAAAATCTACGGGAGGAGATAGACCGGGTAATTGGGCAGGAACGGGGGCCAACGTTAACCGACAAACCATTTATGCCCTACATGGAAGCTGTGACAACCGAAGTTCTTCGCTCCGCACCCCCCGGCCCCCTAAGTATATTTCACAACTCAAGCGAAGACGTGGAATTTAATGGATATTTCATACCCAAAGACACCATGATAACAACAAATATTTACGGCTGTCATCACGACGCCAAGGTATGGGGCGACCCGGAAAATTTCAGACCTGAACGATTTTTAGATGAGAATGGACAATTTCAGAAAAATGAAAACGTCATTCCCTTTTCCGTTGGGAAACGGGCGTGCTTGGGGGAAAATGTGGCCAGGGATGAAATATTTCTCATTGTTGCCAGTTTGCTCCAGCGTTTCACCATTGCAACTCCGAATGGAATCAAGCCAAATCTCGAACCACATGTTGGCTTGGCTTTATCCGTTCCTCCGTTTGAAATTGCGTTTACAGAGCGGCTATAATTAAATCAAATTTAATAAAACTAATTTATGTAGGTTCTAGATTTTGTCATTAAAGAGGCAAATATAACTATCTGCACAGCTGGTAAAAAGCAATAATAATTATTACTACGGTACTCCTACTAATAAGAAATTCCACAAATATTCCAATGCAAAACTGACTAATGCGTTTAAAAGCACGACCGCTTTGTTTACATTGTGATGAGTACAGCGCATTTACACGGCGAGCAAAATCCCGCCGCTGCTTTGGAAAACTTCTGCTAAGTCATATGCGTGTAGTAATGTGGGGAAATATTCGGGTAGTTTCTACCGCATAAGTGCGATTGCACTGGGAAATAAACGGGATAGTCACTTTTGCATTCCAAACTTAAAAAATTATGTTCGGAAGTTGGTGTCATTCTAATTGGATTTTAGCTACTGTGCAAATAATTAATGCAATAGTCCATGTACTGCGATCCAATTAGTATTTTAATTTTGAAATACAAATTCTTTCTCCTGGTTTTACAAGTTCTATAACGTTGCATCGTAAATCAAACGCACGTGCTTGTCATTCTACTCCCAACGTTTTTTCACGGATTATATTAAATTAATTGGACTCCTTGTTTTCATCATTTGTTATTCATTTTGTTGTTTTTAGCCACATTTATATTTAATAAATTATACTAATTGACTATAAAAAGATCGTTGCACATATAATTCGAAATACACATACTAGAACTGGTTTAATGTCACATCCATGAAAACATTGTTCTCACGAAATTCCCACTATATGTAACACCTTTGTTGTTAACATCAAAATTGTGCACACGCATTTTTTATTAATTCACTGTTTTTTTCAATTTTCCACAATTTTATCGAAGTTGACTGAGTTGATGATAGATTCGTTACAGATTAGTAAAATAAAAATTAATAATTTCTACTAATTAATTAAATGCGACGTATTTCCCCCGCTCTCAAGGCACTTTTGTTTTGATGGTTTTGCTTGTATAAAAGAATTTATAAGAATTGATTTCAGATACGTTTTGGAATTGTTTGAGGTAGTCTGTGTGACAGAAAATAAATAATAAGTTTAATACCAACTTTAATAATTTGCAGACACTTTTATCATTGCTTGCATTGTTCAAGGTTGAAGTATTAAACTTTAAATATAATAGAATTCCAACAATCTTGCATGGATAAACTGAATAAGCAAGTATAAATTGAATTTATTGATTAAACATAGATTTTGATCGAACATTATTGATTTAATTATAATTTTAAATATTTTATTATCATAAAACACTGGACCAATTATTTTAAATTTTGATAGAAATGACGATTTTTAAATTATTCGTATGCATTTTAATATGCACAGCCCAGTCATGGCCTGGCACTTCTGCAGATCCGGATTTGATTCTCACGCCACTGATTAAAGCCGGAAAATTGGACAAAGCCAGGGAAATGGCCACGGATAATATTAAATTGTCCCATATTAAAACCTCATTGAATCGCCCATTAATAAGCTACAGTGGATATCTGACTGTCAATGAAACTTACAACTCTAACTTGTTTTTCTGGCTGTTCCCAGCAATGGTACATTTAAAAATATTATTTTTTTAAATAATTTTTTAATGTTATTTTTAAATATAAACTAATTTTTTAAAATTAAAAATTAATGTTTTAAAACCATAAATCAATGATTTAAAACTATAAATTAATGTTTTAAAATTATAAATTAATTAAATCAAAAATCTAAATACAATTTGGAAGAAATTTTTAATTTTCATTTTAAATTTTACATTTTGTAAATTAATTTTTACTATTATATGTACAAAGCAAAATTTGAGATTTATTTTTTAGATTTATTTTTTCATCTTTGTTTTTCAATGCCTTGGTATTCAAAGAATAATCCAGAAACGGCTCCAGTCATTGTTGCCACTGAAAATATTCCGGGAGTTTCAATTCTTCAAGAAGTATTTCTAGACAATGGACCACTGTATTTGGATGACAAAAACGAGATTAAAGACCGGGAATACTCCTGGGCAAGAACCCATACCATGATTTATTTGGACACTCCCGTGGGATCAGGTAAAATGATTTATGTGATTCGATAGTAATTTTTTAAAATTTAATTAACATTAGTATTTTATAATTAATATAATTATAAAAATTATTAAATACATAATCTATAACATAACTTCATAAGATTATGTGTCTAGCGTTAATTCGAAATGTACATATCTGAAGGTTTCAGCTTCACAGACAGCGAAAATGGCTATGCAACCAGTGCGGTCGATGAAGAATTGGAGGTTTATGAAGCACTCGTGCAATTATTCACTTTGTTTCCGGAATATCGATCCAAGAAGTTGTACATGGCAGGTTCTGGATACGCAGGTATAAATGGTTTGTTTAAAAACTGGCTAATTAAAAAAAATCAATTGACCATATATACATATATCTTTATCTTATTATTTTAAAATAATAAATATAAATTCATTTACAGTTATTATAATACGTACCAATTTAGTTTAGTCCTTAATTCAAATAATAAATGGGTACAAATTTTTCAAAACTTTTTTCTAATTTACAAGGTCGAGTCATCCCAAGAATCGTCAAACATTTTCAAAAGCAAACTAGTGTCAATAAAGACAATTTCAAGATACAGATTACAGGAGTCATTCTGGGGTCACCATGGGTTGCGCCAGCTTTGCAAGTGCAGTTAAGCGAAATTCTTTTGGGTGTTGGACTAATTAGTGCGGAACAATCAGCAATGCTCCTCAAGGAAGAAACGATTTTACAAGGACTGGTGAATGCCAAAAAATACGACGAAGTCTCGCCGGTGAGTTGTCTTATTTATGACTTTACTATGGGTTAGTGTAAATAAATACACTGATTATAATAGCAATAACTAGCTTGTATTTAACCTTTATATTTTCATACCAATTGATTTTTTTAAATTTAAATTTGTATTATTTAAAATTTGTATTATTAATTATTATTACTTAAATCTGGAATTTTGTATTATTATTTTTTAAATTTTGAATTTGTATTGTTATAAATTTGAATCTGTATTATTAACAGCAAAATTTCAAAATACATATGATACCGGGCTCCATGGTATGGAACATGACTGGTTTTTCCGATGACAAGAGCATGTTATATTCGACATCACCAGCTGCAGTACTTCAATTCGCAAAATTCGTGGATTCCAAAGAACTGCACAATTACCTTCATGTCGGGTATCATAAATACAAAATATTTAATGACGAAATATTCCGGAAATACTATGGAGACATGGGGCACAATGATCTGGAGCCTTTGGAAATGCTAATGGATTCTGAGATAAAAGTTTTGATATACGCACCACAATTTGATATGCTCGTTCCGCGTCTTGGGATTGAAAGACTACTAAAAGCACTTAATTGGAAGGGCAAGGAAGAATTTCTAAAGGCTGGCAGAATTATTTGGAAGGTGGGAGAGGATGTGGCTGGTTATGTTAAATCCTCTGGTAATTTTAATTATGTGGTGTTGAGGAATTCCGGGTTTAATGCTGTTATGGACCAAAGGAAATGGTGTCATGATATGGTAAGGCGATTTACTACTGGAAGTTTGTCGATTTAATTTCAAAAATAATGAGAGATAATCATTAATTATTAGAGATAGTAATTAATAATTTAGAGATAATAATTAATAATTAGAGATAATAATTAATAATTAGAGATAATAATTAATAATTAGAGATAATAATTAATAATTTAGAGATAATAATTAATAATTAGAGATAATAATAATAATTAGAAGATTAAAATTAGAAGAATTATCACAATTTATGTCTCACAACACCATGAAATTATTTTAACATAAGATCATTAATAAATATGTATAGAATGAATTTAAAATCATGTTTTTACAAGAAGTTGGATTTCGCTTCTATTATTGGACACAGGGAAGAGGGGAAGACCTACCCGGAGCTCGTTCCAAAAAGTCATTTCCATTAAGACGACATTCGCCAATAGAATCTTCATAAGGATCGTAATTCTCAGTAGTCAATCCGGCATTTTGTAAGTTCTTATAGCATAGTGGGTTGTGGATTTCTGGTAATCTCGCAACAAATGTCCACGCCGTTCCCTTAAGAACGTGGCACAAACCAGTATTTGCTGCTTATTAAGATCCCAAAACCCGTTGAGGTTTAACTTCAACGGAATTTGAGACTTCAGTGAGCAACAGATACTGGAATGTGCAAAGGGTGTAGAACCATTGCAGACAAGCAATGTACGAAGAGTGTAGACGATTCGCACAGCCTTAGATCCTTAAACGGAGAACTTCCTTCAAAGTGTTTGACCTGATGAAAAAATTTGTCACATTGGCCAATTTCACCTCCAGATAAAGCAGCTCGACTTTCTCACTGTAATAATACAACAAGGATAATAAATATGTAGTTACACCAAAGTTTAAATTATCACACAGGTTATATTTTTCACGTCGGTAAATGAAATATAGTACATTCTTTATATGGACCATAATTATTCAGAAAATTTCGTACCACATCGGTGAATTGTTTAACACTCTTGCGCCAGTTGTTCCCTTTCAAATGACTAAATTAAGTTCCGCGATCTTGTCGAGAGCAACTCGGAAAACTGACGTGTGGGCGGACTCCGATGGAACTTCGAGGTTACTTAAGGTTAAGGGTTACTGTAAGCAAAACAAATGTGAATTTTATTCAATAGTTGAAGTAAATTCAAATATTTTGGGAGTCAAAATAACTTGTAGTCATTTTAATTTTTTCCGAATTTTTATTTGATCACGAACACACTCACATATGATATATATCATTGCAAATATTCCACAAAACTACACAAATCTGCAATAATTTCCGGGTCAAAAATTCAAGACGGGGGCTGAACGAAATCTTGACTGACAAGAGCCTTGAACAAATTTCCGGACCCGGAAATTATTGTAGATTTGTTCTAGGTTGTGGTCAGTCGCAAGATTTCGCCCAGCGTCTTCAAGGTTCCCGATTGTTCTTTGCCATGTGCAACTACGTCGTCAATGGCGCCAGGGAAAATCTGGGCACAGAGGAGTAGAGGAGTTCAGTCCAAGAAGTTGCTGCAATTTAAATATAACAAAATATTACATACATATAAACACCACTATAGAAATACATGCAAATTAGCTCGTTCAGAATCCTCATTACACATATTAAAATAATTTTTAAAAAATGGTTGTGTTTACCGATTGTCCTCCTATTATTCTCCATCTTGGCCGACAGGGGTTTTAGACCGCTGTCGGCCAAGAAGGAAGATTATAGGAGAACAATAGAAATGTAGATCCAAACAATGTGTTACTATGCGTAACGCATATATTCAGGAAAAAATAAGGAAGAAGTTATAATGAATCCCGAAACTACAGTATAATTATTGACTGTTTTACTCAACAAAGATGGACTTATCGTTAGTTCAGTTAGTTGGCTGATTTTGTTGATAAAACTTGGCTATTTATATAAAGTCCCAATCCCATTCAATCCCGACTTTCCAGTATCCTGACGTGGCTTGTCCCAGTTTCCGGAATAAATCAATTCTTTTTTTCATTGAAATACACACGGTGTGTGGGTTTTCCAGGTAGTTTTGACATTAATTCCATCACAAGGATCAATAATTGTATGGTCTAACAATAGTATAAAATCAGGCCTAATGCTCGTCGTAAGTTGTGCAACAGTAAATATAACATAATGAGGTTGTAAACATAATAATGTGCGTTATAAAAATTTTATTACATGTCGTCGGCTAAACATGAAAATGTTCTATAATTGTTTTTAAGCCATAACGTTACGAAAATTTTAGCACCTTTTCATGTTTAACCGACGAAAAATATAGCCTCCGTATTTTGGAACTTGAAATTAGAACAAGATGCTAATTTCTTATGTTGGTATTAATAACATTGGATCGTAAATGTAATTTATTGTACCTTTTTGTAAAGAGATTTTAATAGCTTATGGTTAGATCATGAAAAAACATTCACCATTCTCGTTTCAGTAATAATTATTTATTGTCATCTTCCATTATTCCTTTTGATTTTGTTTGTGTATACTCCACAGTCCACGTGTCACTAATCTTGGCTGACGTGTGCAAAAATCTTGTGTAAATAATACAGTGCAGATTACCCTACTAATTGTAAGTTTGAAGATGATTAATTGAAATATCAAAGCAGTTGTTAAATTTATTAATTATTTTGTCAAAATTAGAATTAGTTGCAGTTTCAATGTGAAGTTTTCCTTATACATATTGTTAGCATTGCTAATAAATTACGTGGAAATGTTTTTGATATTTTTTAAATAATTATTATTCTAATTATATAAGCTAACATTCGACACTTAGAAAGTAGCCATTTAATTTCCTCATCATTACCAAGACAAATATGCGGTAGAAACTGCTGGAATATTTTCCCTTTCTACAGCACGCATAGACTTAGCAGTAGTTCCCGAAGCAGCAGCGGGATTTTGCTCGCCGTGTAAATGCGCTGTACTCATAAGGTAAACAAAGCGGCCATGCTTTTAAACGCATTAGTCAGTTTTGCATTGCAATGTTGGTGAAATATCTTTAAATTTTAGTCATTCTTTCGTTGAAGCAATTAAAATAGCGTTTAAAATTATTCTGCTTCGACCACCAACGGTGTGGAGCCGCTATCATATTAAGTGCGTTTATTGCTATGTATAAATATACATATGTATTTATTTTTGCACGGATCTATATACTTTACTTGATACATATACGTTCCTTCAATGTTACCGACTGGCAGGCTTCAAAAGTAAACAAAATTATTGAATATCCCATTTCAAGGTTCAAATCGTGGGCAAAGTATCAAAAAGTATCAATTTCTGTGTTGTAGGTATAGAAATTGGTTCTTTAGGATCCCTCGCCGATGATGTATGAAATGACCTTGTGCAGACTGCGGAGGGTGTGAGTGTTATAAATCATAATATAAACTGGAAAAGCTATTATTATAATATTGCTTTCGGCATGTAAGTATAATGCAAGATACACATACACAAGTTATTAAAAGAAATCTTTAAATCCCACACAAGGGAATAAAGATGGAAATGAGTACGTATACATGTATGTATAATTATATCTATACTTTACCATAATCCTTATATAAAGCTTTGACAAGAGGAGATGATTATTGCTTTATGTTTTTATTTATGTACACGTTTGTGGTGTATGAAGTTGAAGCTTTCCAGTATCCTCCTCCATTGGGAAAGATGATCTTTCAGCATTATATTTTGTGGCTGTAAACTCTTCATCGTCGTCAATGCGAGTATAAAGAATATATATTGAAAGAGAAAAAATTGTATTTAATCGATATTTTAATCATTTTAAGTCTTCTTAGTTTTCTTAAGTCTGCTAAAATGATTTCTTTATTTAGTATCATCATCTTCATTTTGTTCTTTATAATTTCATGGAAACTAATCCGTGGGAAAAAACTGGGGAAGGTTCCTGCCGGTACAAGCGCAATAAATTTTACTCTCTAATTAATTAAATTAATTATCTCTTTGAATAAATAACTAATTATTTAAACGAAAAATTAATTATTACAATTTACAATAACAGTGAATTTTTAATCCTTAGGCCCTTATCCACTTCCCCTGGTTGGCAACATATTGTCCTTCGGTAAATTGCCTCACTTGACTTTCATCAAATGGGTGGAACAGTACGGGAAGATTTACCAAATGTACCTGGGCCGAGAACGGTAATTATTATTATTCTATTAAAATTAATTATTTTCCTGTTATTTATTTGAAAACAGTGTATGTACTGTAATAATAAATAATTTTATTCATGAGTTTTTTGCTCCTTGCAATGCAAAATGTATTCTACCGAAACTCTCGTAATAAAATAAAACTTATAAAAAAAATAAAAAAATCACAAAAAAACCTAATTAATAAAATGGATGAGTTTGTTTCATTTTTTTAAAATCCGAAATCATTTATGTATATGTGGGTGTAATGTATTACGATTGATTTGGCTTTTGAAGCCCTTACAATTTTGTTCAGGAATTATTGATGTCCTCCCGAATTTATATTCGACCAAACAAATTATAAAAATTCCAGGCACATAGTTCTTTCGGACTTGGAACTAATTAAAAAAGCATTTTCTCATCCGAGCTTTATTGGAAGACCGAGGATGGAAGTGATTGAATTTGATAGCCGCAGTCATGGTTATTTTAAAATTATTTAAAACTACTTAAATTTTCTGTACATAAAAGAAATAAAAATTTCAGAGTATGCAATTGCATTGATTTCATATGTTCACAACAACAATAATAAATTACTATTTTCCAGGAATAATATTAA
This sequence comes from Lipothrix lubbocki, assembly GCA_034696945.1. Taxonomy (NCBI): domain Eukaryota; kingdom Metazoa; phylum Arthropoda; class Collembola; order Symphypleona; family Sminthuridae; genus Lipothrix; species Lipothrix lubbocki. The sequence continues at coordinate 17,861 of JAQGAK010001720.1, read as the reverse complement.
CGGAAGGTCAGGAATGGCAAGATCAAAGGCGCTTCACCCTCCGCCATCTTCGGGATTTTGGGTTTGGTAAAAATTACATGGAAAGTCTGATTTTAGAAGAGTCCGACGAGCTCCTTGATTGGATAAAATCCCAGAAAGGAGCGTCCGTCTCTTTGAACCGCAAGTTTACATTGGCCGTCATTAATTCCCTTTGGAGAATCATCACTGGACAGCGATTCAAGCATGATGATCCGAAATTGAACAAAATATATGAGCAAATTTTTATGTAAACCTAAGTTTTGTAAATAGATCACCATTATTTTATAATATTACTATATATATGTATTATCAATTATAACTAGGTATGTATATTCACGTTATTTATTTTTTTAATGTATGTAATATACTCCAGGGCTTCACGTGGTATAGATCCAATGATCGTAATGTTTGCTCCACGACTCGCCAGATTATTTCCGGAGAAAAGTGGGTGGAATCAAATGCGAACAGTGGTTCAGGATAAACGAGACATGATAAAACCCCTCATCAGTGAACATCGAAGAGATTATTGCAAAGCCATTGAAGAGAATCCACGTGATTTCATGGATGCTTATTTGGGGGAAATCAATAAAACGCAAGATCCGAAATCAAGTTTTTATGGAGATTTAGGACGTAAGTTCAAGTTAGCATTATATTATTATGTACGATTTAATTTAATATTATTTATTTATTATTATTTATTTATTATTATTTATTTATTATTATTTATTTATTATTATTTATTTGTTATTTATTATTAGTATTTAATATTTTATTTATTATTATTAATTTTATCTCCGTTTCTGAATTCCAGTGGAATCATTACTTGACGTGGTGCTCAATTTATTCGACGCCGGCTCTTTTACAACTTCCATAACCTTGATTTGGGGACTGCTTTACCTGGTTCTTCACTTGGATGTTCAAAACAAACTACAAAATGAGATTGACGAAATGATCGGCAAAAGTCGACGGCCCTCCCTTGCTGACAGACCGAAGTACGTTATTTCTTGTCAGTTTTAAATATAGTTTTTATAATTAAGTAAATTAAAGCAAATGTTGAATGTATCGATGTATTATGTAATTAATATACTATGTCCTGAATTATATTGAAATATAATGTTTAACGTTGATCATTCACAGGATGATCTACGCCGAAGCCGTGATCTGCGAAATCCTCCGCAAGTCCTCGATGGTTCCGTTCGGTCTCTTCCACGTGGCAACGGAAGATGCGACCTTCGAAAACTATGACATGCCCAAAGGAACCGTAATTGTACCAAATCAGTACTACGTTCATCATGACCGAAATACTTGGGGAGATCCGGAAAATTTCCGACCCGAAAGGTTTATCAATTCCGAGGGGAAAATCCATATGAAGGACAAATTGATTCCGTTCTCCACCGGAAAACGAGCTTGCCCCGGTGAAACGTTGGCTCGAGATGAGATCTTTTTGTTCCTGACGAGCCTCTTCCAACGATTTGAGATCCGAGCTGATCCGAATAAACCCATGCCAACAATGAATCCTATTCCTGTTTTTGATGTGCTTGAAGCCGAAGAATTTTATGTTGTAACGAAGGACCGATTGGAATAAAATTATTTACGATTTACGCATACAAATTAAAGTTGCGTGTACCTGCATTTTGCATCAAATTACATATATTCGCCTTTATCCCGTTTAATTTTGTTTTAAATTTATATTGCAACTCACCCCGATTTTAAACCCTAGGGTTGGGCGCTGACGCCATCCCTTCGTGCAAGCAATAAATTATCGTGAAGCGATGATTTTTTATAAAACAAGGCTATCTCGTTCAGCCCACGGTCTTACTTCAAGGTTATTTCATGTGTGCATATGAAATGCTATTGCCAGTTGCTTCTATGAATACTTTGTGTCGTTTGTGTTTTATTTGTATGTACAATATATGATCTACAAAATTATTATTAAAGGTAATTACTATCGTATGATGCACATGTATTATATAAACTTTGCTTTTAAGCTCTATTGTCTAAAGAAGGCAAATAGCGTGTCTGACGCCTTCTGTGCTTGCTGTTTATACACATTTCATTCTGTTTCAGTTCAACTCTTTATGCTCATCTGTGCATTGATAAGGGAGAATAGACAATTTGTATTCCTTTTATATTAGATGTGATTTTGTGTCTACACTGGAAATTATTAAATTGTAACTTGATTCAACATGATCTCGTTATTTGCCGTCGTCCTCTTCGGAATTTTATTCATAATTTCATGGAAGCTGGTCAATGGGACAAAGCTGGGGAAGGTTCCTAATGGTACTCACCATGAATGATTTTATTTTGTTTAAATTGGTTATTAGATTGAATTAATTAAAAAAGGTTGAATTTGTACTTTGATTTAATTTTTACCTGAAATTAATTCCTTATTAGGACCGTTTCCATTACCACTATTGGGAAACTTGTTGTCATTTGGCAAAATTCCTCACTTGACCTTCAACAAATGGGTGGAAGAGTATGGCAAGATCTATCAAATGTACCTTGGGAACACGAGGTAGTCAAATAATAATGTTTTGACAATTCTGGGGTTCCTATTTATAGGAGCCTTTATAAAGGCTTTCAAAATGGCTCTAAAATTACTGAAAATAAATTGATACCGATGAGATTAATTATTTAAACTAATATTCCAGACACATTGTCCTCTCGGATTTGGAATTAATCAAGAAAGCTTTTGCACATCCAAGCTTTACTGGACGACCAAGGATGGAAGTAATTGAACATGATGGTGGCAATCGGGGTGATTAAATAAAAAAATTAATGGAATATTTGATTGAATAATTGAATTGTATGTTGGTATTCCGATCCAACTTTATGCATAGTATTTCTGACTTCTTTTTATCAGATTAAAATTATTTTCCAGGACTAGCCTTCACGGAAGGTCGAGAATGGCAAGAGCAGAGACGCTTCACCCTCCGCCATCTACGGGATTTCGGCTTTGGCAAGAATTACATGGAAGGTTTAATTTTGGAGGAAACTGATGAACTTTTGGACTGGATTAAATCCCAAAATGGAAAGTCGGTCTCGTTGAATCGAAAGTTTACTCTAGCTGTAATAAATTCCTTATGGAAAATCATCACTGGCCAGAGGTTCAAGCAGGGTGATCCGAAATTGGAAAAAATCTTCGAACAATTATTTGTGTAAGATTAATGTGTTGTTATTGTTAGGCATAACCGCTATTCGGATCAGTAACAAACAGCATTTGATTCCTGAGTATTTTAGACATCAAAATGGTTCGGGGCTTTTACAAACAGCGTTTTGAATTCCTGAAAATTGATTCCTGTAATAAATTGCATCTCACCATATTCTAATAGATCATCCCGCGGAGTGGATCCTATGTTAATTCTGTACGCTCCTCGACTCGCTAAATTATTCCCGGAGAAAAGCGGATGGAATAAAACCCGGGAGGTGTTTCTTGGTAACAGAAATTTGATGATGCCCTTCGTGGACGATCATCGACAGGAGTATTCCAAAGAGATTGAAGAGAATCCACGAGATTTCATAGATGCTTATCTGACAGAAATTAATAAAACTAAAGATCAGAAATCCAGTTTCTACGGTGATTTGGGACGTGAGTTATTTATTTTAATGAAAAGTTATTAAATTATTGCTTAAAAATTTAATATTGATAGAATATTTATGCATGTGTTTTTAATTTATGAAAAGCAATGTAATTAAATTTATTATTTTCATTATCAACAATTTCAGAAGAATCACTAATTCAAGTGGTACTCAATTTATTCGAAGCCGGTTCTCTAACAACCTCCACCACCTTGACTTGGGGAGTTCTATATCTGATTCTCCATTTGGACGTTCAAAAGAAGTTCCAGGAGGAGATCGACGAAGTTGTAGGAAAGAGTCGGCGTCCATCCTTAGCCGATAGACCAAAGTATGATTTAAGTGTTATCATTTATTCACGATATGTACAAATTACTCCATTATTTATTTGAATACTTTCCGACATATATGACTTACATTTCGGTATTATTATTATTTCCCAGAATGATCTACACCGATGCCCTGATCTGCGAAATCCTTCGCAAATCTTCGATTGCTCCTTTTGGTGTGTTCCATGTTGCAACGGAAGATGCAACCTTCGAAGGATATGATATGCCCAAAGGAACAGTAATTGCACCGAATCAGTTCTACGTCCACCATGATCAAAATACTTGGGGAGATCCAGAAAACTTCCGACCCGAAAGATTTATTAATTCCGAGGGGAAAATCCATATGAGGGACAAATTGATTGCGTTTTCTATTGGAAAGCGGGTTTGTCCTGGTGAAACGTTGGCTCGAGATGAGATATTTTTGTTCCTAACGAGTCTCTTCCAACGATTTGAAATTCGAGCTGATCCGAACAAATCCATGCCGAAGATGGATCCCGTTCCTGTTTTTGATATGCTCGAAGCTGAAGAATTTTTTGTTGTGACGACGGACCGAGTATAATGGAATGTCGAATAATGTGTAGTTCATTAGTTTAGTTTAAAATATTTACTTCATACTTCTGAATGCTACATTTACATACATTAAAAGTGTGTTATTGGCAAAGATTATATTCTTGTTCCAGTACATTCAACTGAGATGTCGATGTTTTTGCCAGGTTAGGTAACTATTAGTTACATTTTTCATGGATCAAATTACTAAATACAAATTTCATTTCTCATGGCTCAAATTACTAATTACAAATTACAAAATGTAATTGAATTAAAATTACCATGTAATTTGCTCAGCTCTGATATAATATTTTACATGCAGAATTAAATGAATGCTTTAAGCAGTTATAAAAATTAGATTCACAATAAATAATTCACACCAATTTGTTTGCAGAAATTGTTTTCTCAAATTAGTTTTTACATCGAAAATTAGGAAATTTTAATAGGGAAATAATTAATAAAACAAATAAATCAAATAAGATAAATAATTAAATAAGTAATGAAATAAATAAATAAAAGAATGTTCAATTTAATAAAATAAATAAACATAATAACAGAATCACATATTTCATCAAATAAATTAAATAACGAAATTACATAATTAGTCAAATAAATAAACAAAATTACATAAGTATTCAAATACATAATTAAATTAAAAAAATTAAATAATAAATTAAATACAGGCGACGTGGAGCAATAAAGTAAATAATACAATTAAATGTGTGACGTTTAATAATAACAACTTAAGACTAGCGTATTGGAGTAATAAATTTAATATTTAATACTAAATCGTTTGTAAATTAATAAAAAAATAATAAAATATTATAAATAAATAAAAATAAATAATTCAAAATGTGTAGTCTCATAAACAGTGTACATATATAGATATTTATATATTGCATAGAATCTTTTCTCAACTACCAATCTAATGGGACACTACAGGTACGATGCGTTCTACGAGAATCCCCACTCAGCCATGCAGTCATGTTAGGAATAATCTTCTTAATCCCCAAAGGATAATCATGATGAAGTTGTTCACAAAGTTGACAATATCCTTCAACGAGGTTGTAATTGTCAACGAGCTTAAAATGCATCTTCCATTGAAAAAACTTTGCATACTCTTCCATATTCTGATCCAGATAGATTAAATAATCAGCCAAGGATTTCGCCGTAGGAAAGGAATTCATATTGATGTATGAGCCGGGCGGGAGGAATAAGTTGTAGTTAGCGGAGCCATAAACAATTGGCACCATCCCGAACTTGTAGGCTAGAAAGACTTTTTCCGTCATGTAGTCCTGACAGAGGATATTTTCTAGGGCTAAATAAAATTTGTATTCCTTGCCCAATCTCTTCTTGCAATTTGGCTTCTTTTCGCATTTCCGCTTCCCACATTTCCCGTAAATGTCTACAGGAACGTATTTTTCAAGCTTCTTGACTAGCGAAACTCTGTTGCTCGAGACGTTGTGACAGTTCCGGAGTACCCAGGCTACCAGCTTATTCTTTCTAAATTTTGGTAATAATCATAATGAGAATTTTTGTATCAAAACTAATTTTATATTAAGTTATTTAAGTATTACTAATTTCGTGTAGATAACATTCAAATTGAATTTAATCTAAGAAAAGATTTACGTTTGTGGAAACAGAAGAGATGAATTTTGAAATTTGGCTGGAGTCTTCAAAAGCTCAAATTTACCGTAAGGAACATACGCCTCCGAGTCCAGCCGGTAAGTCATCGTCCAATTAAATTGGTCGTCATAGCAACGCATTTTATCATTATAATTTGAAGGTGGTTCTAGCATAAAGAGAACGTAGTACTGATCAGGGAACCGTACCGAAGGCAATGTGGTAGGTTTAAATTTCTTGACTCCGTCTATTTCAAATCTGTAGAATCAAAAACAAATAAAATTATCAAAAATGCTTTAAAAAAAGGTTTTAAAGATAATATACATTTAAAAAATAGTGGCAAACGTGTTATGGAATTTTTCATTATTACGTTTCCATCTAATGCAAACTTACGCCGTCGAGTGCAAATCTTGTCTCCAACCATGGAAAATTAGAGCGTGGCTGGATTCTACCAAGGACTGATCGGACACCATTTCACACGTGTATTCTTTTTTTACACCACACGTAATTGAGTAATTCATTTTAAGTTTCACGCCATAAAAAGATGTGTAGTGCAAGATCCGTTTAGTGTGATTTTTTAGACGATGATGGTGTTGTTGTATGGAGTGACTAGACTGCTGTTGGAAATGCTAAAAATGAGAACAAAATTTTTTCCGATTATTAAATACGAATAAAAATTCAAATAAATAAAAGTAAAGCAAGATTGTAGATAAAATATTTATAGATTTTTCAAAAAATCCGATTCAAATGTAATATCGCATAAAGTTTTACCTTGGTGGCACTCAGGATTAAAGTCTTGGAATAAATATTTGGCGCGAATTCAAACGTGAACGTTGTAAACACGAGAAATACAACGGTTGAACAGAGCATGAAACTCTGAATGAGAAATCTATGTTTGAGAACGGGCTGCATTTGTTTTTCCATTTTGTCGGATTGACCGTATTATGTTTTGGTTTCTGTATACTAATAATTAAATAAAAAATAAAGCTATATTAATCTTTGTTATTACGATATTTTATTTATTCGTCGGGTAATCACATAGTAAAAATAAAGTTTATTGGTCAAAACCCTGGACGGAAGCTACTGAAGCAATGAGCACGTTTACAAAAATACATCATGACCCAAATGTATAAAAGAACCATGTTCCATTTTAAACGCTTCACATCAATGTCCTTCGTAATGATCATATAGGCAATGCTGGCTGAGGGCAACGAATTGTATTAATAAAAACCCGTTCCCAAGGATCAATTGTTTCCATGTAATTCCCAGGGACAGCAAATTCATTTTGATGGCTGAAATCTTTATCACACTTGTTTTACGCAATATCTGCATTACTATTATATCATCGGCATTTGTTTGTGCAGTTGCGCCGCTGCGGTGAAGTGGTTCGACGCCTTGCTTGCTACATTACATTACATTACATATTCGGGTTCTGTAGAGACTATGAGTGGTTGTATAGTCAAAGATTAGACGCTGCGAAGGCCTTAGGCCTATTGCAGACACCCAGAGGTAAGGGAAAGGGGAAAGTAGAAGTCATAATAATTACGGAAAGCATCCCACTTTTTTGAAAAAAGCGAGAAGTTTCTTTAATGGAAGCGCTTCGCCTTGCTTGCTAGGTCTTACATTTAATTCTCACCTATATTCACGATCTCTGTAAGATTTCAAATGCTCGCGCCATGAAAATCGGGATTAATATGTCATAAATACATATGATGTACATACAAGAGTTCAAAAATGTAGAAAAAATATCAAAATAAACAAAATACTGCTTAAATAAAGTAAAATATAATTTATTTTTAATAACGGAGCATTGCTATAGTTTTGGCAAAATAAAAATGCCCTCGAGTCTATTTTTTTTAAAGCGGAATAGCAACAAAACACGATATCTAATAAAACACTTTTAAGTACTTGAACTCATGCATGTTTTAATGATATTCACACAAAAAATCGAAAATTCTTACTAGGCAACAACAAACCAGAAAAATCAATAATTTTTTACAGTAATAATATTGCAAATTAAAAAAGGTCACTTAGTGATTTTTTGCACACCCCAGTTTCAAAAAAACGTTTTCACTGCCACATGGTTTGTTTCAAATATGTTTAGAAAAATGTTTCAAAAATGATCAAAATTTTCCAAAAATAGGTTTGAAATATTGAAAAATTTTGTCCAAATATTTGCCCGACTTTCTGCTGGAAAATGCCCATATAAGAGCGGTCTATTTAAGAGAATTTCTAAAAAAAAGACAAATTGTAGTGATTAGTGATTTATAGCGTTCTCTTATAGAGAGAGTTCACTGTACTATTGTTGGCGACCCTTAGAGCCAAAATTTAAAATATTTTGCACACATTCTTACAGTGCTCAATGTACGTAAAACCCTAAAGGGTAAGAAATCAAGCATAAATGAAATCATTTTCAATAGTTCCTGAAATCAGGAGTTGATTAAGATCAAATCAGGTTTTTTTCCAAAAACGAATCAGGAGTGACCTGGCTAAATCAGGTCATATAAGCACCCTACCCCATCGAGCAAGCAATAAATTATCGCGAAGCGATGATTTATTTAAATAAAAAAATATTTTCATTCAGCTCACGGTCACATTATTTCAAGGTTCATTCCTGTGTGCATATTAAATGCACTTGTCAGTTGGTTGTTGATTCTATTAATACTTTGTGTTTTTTGTGTTTGTACAGTAAGTATATGATCTAAAAAATTCTTATGAAAGGTAATAACTGTCGGATGAAAGCACATAAAATTATATAAGCTTTGCTTTTAAGCTGTATTGTCTAAAAAAGTCAAGGGGTTTGTGTAACGCTTTGAAGGCTTGCGTTAGTTGGGTTTTGCGTTTACATATACGCATTTGATTTCGGATGAACATTTCACTTTTGTGTTGAACTTTAAATGCAGACCTGGCACTTCGGACAGTTGACGAATATTTTCGTCCAAGCAAATCATTTTTGTCGAATGCGACACGAAGTTGTACACGTTTCACATCAAATCACCAATTACTATTAACCAACTTCCTTCCATTTGTCGGAAAGCATTGTAGATACATAATAATATCGTTTGTGGAAATGCAAAGTGTGCTATCTCCATATGTGGGCTATAGCTGCAACGTGATGGACATCCATCTTAAATTTTAATTGCAAGGTGGGATAACTCCACTATAATTTACAATTGCCTTGCAGATGAAATTTTTAGGAAAATCTTGCACTGAATTGATGGTGAGTGTCTCATCTTGCATTTAATAGATTCACATGGAAATAGCCCAGTTTGCATCGACGATATGTCAATAGTTGGATTATTTTTAAGATTCAGATAAATGCCGAGGCCTTCCAACTTTTTGCGATTACGTAGGCCTTAGCTGTGCAGCTGTATGTATATTTATTTCACTAAATATTACTTAATATTTTAATTATCAATTAGAGTGCATCCATTAAGTCAACAATAAGTGAAATTACTATTAGACACTCACTCAAAGTCAACTCAAGGTTGTTTCTAATTGTCTCGGTTGCAAGAATCAGATTTATCCTGATCTTTCACAAATAAAATTAAGTGCAACTTAGTGATATAATTCTTTATCGTAAATAATTAAGTCTTTGGATTTAATATACCTACCTATACAATTTTATGCTTGTTCGTTAATTCGTTATCATCAAGCTGTCAAGATTAACTATCATTATACAAAGTAAAAGTTTGTGAGTGGCTGTTGGCCGCGTTGCTAAACTTAAGAATTTGCAGGTTCTTAGGGTCATTTACATGACTGCCAATGAAAATCTTGCCTGAAATTCTGTAAATACAACGAGTTTTTTAGTTTAGCAACGAGAGTTAATTAATTACTGCTTAATGAAGATGAGCAATCCGCTTCAGTACAAATCTTTATGCTCAACTGTGTGCTGATAGTGGAGAAGAAACAATTTTTATTCCATTACCTATATTAGGTGTGATTTTGTGTTTAAACTGGAATTATTAAATTTTAACTTGGTTTAACATGATCTCGTTATTTGGCGTCGTCCTCTTCGGGATTTTATTCATAATTTCATGGAAGCTGGTCAATGGGAAAAAGTTGGGGAAGATGCCTGATGGTACACGAACTTCATTAATGACTATTTTATTTCATTCAAATTGCATTTAAAATTGAACTAATTGAAAAGATGAATTCGGATTACACTTATTACAAATTATTTTCTCATTAGGACCGTATCCATTACCACTACTGGGCAACATGCTGTCATTTGGGAAAATTCCTCACTTGACCTTCAACAAATGGGTGGAGCAATATGGAAAGATCTATCAAATGTACCTTGGGACCACGAGGTATTCAATGAATTAATTCCTTTAATTAGCGATTCCAAAATTGAAAATAATTTAGTTTTTTATAAAATGACAATATTTCAATACAACAAAAAATGTTTAAAAAATGTAAATAATTTTAAAAAACGAAACTTGTTAAAATTTGTCATTTATACTGTGCGCTGACGATGATTACAAGCTGTAATTGAAAGCTCCGCAAAATAAAATATTGTTTAAAAAAGACATCCACGTAACCGTAAAGAATGAATTCATTATTCCTTTAATACAATTTAAAAGCAGGTAAATACAATATTTTTTTACAAAACTCTAGGCACATTGTCCTCTCGGATTTGGAATTAATTAAGAAAGCCTTTTCTCATCCGAGCTTTGTGGGAAGGCCTAGGATGGAATTAATTGAACATGACGGGAGCAGTCACGGTTGTTAAAAATAAAATTAAACGATATTTGTAATTTATAGATTTATGTTTCCTTGTATGTATCGTAATAAGTCTTTCAAAATTAGTAAATTAGTTTCAACAAATTCCTTATATCCGTTTATTTTCCAGGAATACTATTAACGGAAGGTCAGGAATGGCAAGACCAGAGACGCTTCACCCTCCGCCATCTACGGGATTTCGGCTTTGGCAAGAATTACATGGAAGGTTTAATTTTGGAAGAAGCTGATGAACTTTTGGACTGGATTAAATCCCAAAATGGAAAGTCAGTCTCGTTGAATCGTAAGTTTTCCCTAGCTGTAATAAATTCCTTATGGAAAATCATCACCGGCCAGAGGTTCAAACAGGGTGATCCGAAATTGGAAAAAATCTTCGAGCAGTTGTTTGAGTAAGATTCATGGATTTGAAGAATTAATATATATTTGTATCGAATAATGAAACAAATTGTATTCTATTTCATTTCAATAGAGCTGCCAGCGGAGTTGATCCATTGTTACTAATGTTTGCTCCTCGACTCGCTAAATTATTCCCAGAGAAAAGTGGATGGAATAAAACCAGGGAAATGGTTTTGAATAACAGAAATTTCATTAAGCCCCTCGTGGACGATCATCGACAGGAATATTCCCAGGACATTAAAGAGAATCCACGAGATTTTATTGATGCTTATCTGAATGAAATTAATAAAACTAAAGATCAATCATCCAGTTTCTATGGTGATTTAGGACGTAAGTTACATTTTATTGCGTTAGAGTTTAAGATATTTTTACATTTTTAGTAAATAGTAATATGTATCATTTATTTACTCATTATTTATATGCCCAGAGGAATCACTAATTCAAGTGATAATAAATCTATTCGATGCTGGGTCTGCAACAACTTCAACCACTTTGACTTGGGGAGTTCTATATCTGATTCTCCATTTGGACGTTCAAAAGAAGTTCCAGAAGGAGATTGATGAAGTTGTGGGAAAAAGTCGGCGTCCATCCCTAGCCGATAGATCAAAGTACATATAAATAGTTTTACAAAATAAATCCTAATCGTATACTACTGAAAGTACTCAACCCGTCAAAAATTCATGAGTTTGATGAAGTAGCTTACATTATTTCATATTTTATATATTATTTCTATTTCACAGGATGGTCTACACCGATGCCCTGATCTGCGAAATTCTCCGCAAATCTTCCATGGTCCCCTTCGGTCTCTTCCATGTCGCAACGGAAGATGCAACCCTCGAAGGATATGACATGCCCAAAGGAACAGTAATTGTACCAAATCAAATGTACGTTCATCATGATCGAAATACCTGGGGAGACCCAGAAAACTTCCGACCCGAAAGATTTATTAATTTAGAGGGTAAAATACATATGAAGGACAAATTGATCCCATTTTCCATTGGAAAGCGAGTTTGTCCCGGTGAAACTTTGGCCAGGGACGAGATCTTTTTGTTCCTGACGAGTCTCTTCCAACGATTTGAGATTCAAGCTGATCCGGACAAACCCGTGCCGAAGATGGATCCCGTTCCTGTTTTTAATATCCTTGAGGCTGAAGAATATTTTGTTGTGATAAAGGATCGGCAGTAGTGGAAATTCTAATGCATAATGTATTATTTTAGTTTAACTATGTACTGTATCATGTATAATTTCATGTTGTTATTTATGTTAAAAACAATAATACAGCCAAGTCGAAAACGGAAGTCTTTTCAATTACAAGGAACTTTTCCTTTCAAGTTGATATTAAAGTCAAACTTATTCGTTATAATAGAAGCTGAATTGAACCCGCGATTTGGACTTTGTATTTCATTTATTTTACAAGAGCAATCTCATTCAGCTCATGGTCATCAATTCAATGGTCACTATTGTGTACAATTGGGATGTCCTTGTCGTTTGGTTCTATGAATATTCTTTGCACACAATAAATTAACTTTTTTGCGAAATCCCATCTTACACTGAACTGATGCTGGATATATCATATTGCTTTTAGGTTCGCATGGAGATACCCCATTTTGCTTTACCGACGTTATATTATTGATTATATAATCTTTTTTTACAAGATTTTTAAGATAAGAATAGATCCCGACCGAGGGGTTCCATACTTTCGTCGCCTGTAATTGTATGTGCAGCTACTTAAAATTCACTAATTGTTTTCAATTGAATTATCTTATTGTAATGTATTCAGACAAGTCAAAGTGAACAATGCGTGAAGTTATTTAACACTCACTCAAAGTCAACTAAACGGTCATTTATGCATGACATGTCATCGTCAGTAGCAAGCCTAAGAATTATCTTGGCCTTTAAGAAATAAAATTAAGAGTAATCAAATACGTTTGTAATGTTGAATGTAGGGTCTTCAGAGTCAATATTAAATATCATCTTACAAATAAAGTGCTCACGAGAGCCTAATAGGCGCGTTGCTAAAATCACAAATGTCCAATATCTACGGTCAAATTTAGATCTAAATAAATCTAAACCTTGCCGAAAGTTGTGTAAATTCTTGAGTTTAGTAACGAAAGTTAATATTAGTGCTTGCTGAAGATGAACCATCCGCTGCAATTTAAATCTTTATTCTTTTCTGTGTGTTGATTGTTCATAGCGGAGAACAAACAGTTTTGTATTCTATTTATATTAGATGTGATTTTCTGCATAAATTGGGATTCAATCTGAAATTGGTTTAACATGATCTCATTATTTAGCCTCTTCCTCTTTGGGGTTATATTCATAATTTCATGAAAGCTGGTCAATCGGAAAAAGCCGAGGAAGGTTCCTGATGGTACAACAATTTTACTACTATTTTATTTCGGTCAAAATGATTTTTAAATTGAATAAATTAAAAAGTTTGAATTTTTTCTACTTTGATTTAATTTATACTTAAAATTAATTTCTTATTAGGACCGTTTCCATTACCACTATTGGGGAACATGCTGTCATTTGGGAAAATTCCTCACTTGACTTTCAACAAATGGGTGGAGCAATATGGGAAGATCTATCAAATGTACCTTGGGACCACGAGGTATTCAATGAATCAATTCCTTTAATACAATTTAATAGCAGGTAAATACAATATTTTTTTTACAAAACTCTAGACACATTGTCCTCTCGGATTTGGAATTAATTAAGAAAGCCTTTTCTCATCCGAGCTTTGTGGGGAGACCGAGGATGGAAGTGACAGAATTTGACGGGAGTAGTCACGGTTGTTGAAAAATAATTTTAAACGATAATTGAAATTAATATGTTCAAGTTTTTTTCTATGTATCTCAATGAGTATTGTAAAACTATTTTCAACAAATTCCTTATATCCATGTATTTTACAGGAATAATCTTAACAGAAGGTCAAGAATGGCAAGAGCAAAGACGCTTCACTCTCCGCCATCTACGGGATTTCGGTTTTGGTAAGAATTACATGGAAGGTTTAATTTTGGAGGAATCCGATGAACTTTTGGAATGGATTATATCTCAAAATGGACAGCCGATCTCATTGAATCGAAAGTTTATTCTAGCCGTAATAAATTCCTTATGGAAAATCATCACCGGTCATAGGTTCAAACAGGGTGATCCGAAATTGGAAAAAATCTTTGAGCAGTTTTTCGTGTAAGATTTTTGGGTTGTTAGGCTTAAACAATATATTCAGTGCAATAACAAAAAAACGGTTTGAATCGTTGACATTTGATTCCTGAAATAAATTGCATTACATCATATTCTAATATAGAGCATCACGTGGAGTGGACCCAATGTTAATTCTGTACGCTCCTCGAATCGCTAAATTATTCCCGGAGAAAAGCGGGTGGAATAAAACCAGGGAAGTGGTTCTGAATAACCGGGATTTCATTATTCCCCTAGTGCACGATCATCGACAGGAATATTCCAAGGAGGTTGAAGAGAATCCTCGAGATTTCATGGATGCGTACCTGACAGAAATTAATAAAACTAAAGATGAGAAATCTAGTTTCTTTGGTGATATAGGACGTGAGTTACATTTGATTACATTTTATAGAAAATTTCATTATTTTATTTATTATTCACTGCTCACAATTTCAGAGAAATCCCTAATTCAAGTGGTATTGGATTTATTCGATGCCGGGTCTACAACAACATCCACCACGTTGACTTGGGGAGTTCTATTTCTGATTCTCCATTTGGACGTCCAAAAGAAGTTTCAGAAGGAGATCGATGATGTTGTGGGAAATAGTCGGCGTCCGTCTTTAGTTGATCGACCGAAGTAATTATAAATATTTTCGTAACATGGTTGTACAATTTACAAAAATAATTAATTTGAATAAATTTTTTACGAGTGAGTAGTACAAGTTTTTTGGTTATTATTATTTCACAGGATGATCTACACCGATGCGTTGATCTGCGAGATCCTCCGCAAATCTACCATTGCCCACTTTGGTGCGTTCCATGTTGCAACGGAAGATGCAAACTTCGAAGGATATGACATGTCCAAGGGAACAGTAATTGTACCAAATCAAATGTACGTTCATCATGATCGAAATACCTGGGGAGATCCAGAAAACTTCCGACCCGAAAGATTTATTAATTTAGAGGGGAAAATCCATATGAAAGACAAATTAATCCCATTTTCCATTGGAAAGCGAGTTTGTCCCGGTGAAACTTTGGCCAGGGACGAGATCTTTTTGTTCCTGTCAAGTCTCTTCCAGCGATTTGAGATTCGAGCTGATCCGGACAAACCCATGCCGAAGATGGACCCCGTTCCTGTTTTTGATATGCTTGAGCCTGAAGAGTTTTTCGTTGTGACCAAGGACAGAAGAGATTTTTGAATCATTCGGATTTTAAAACATTTTAAAACAAGTTATCAATGCACTTCTGTCAGCGATGACAATCTTGTCCAGCTTGGCTTCAATGTCAGGATTTTATGTTGCTTCTACTGACTTTGGGCTGGGATGGGCGGTAAAATGCTATGTTAGTAGTCCTCTTATTTTTAAATTCATGGAAACTCTACGTAAGTAACGTAGTTAATTCAGCACAGCAATGCGCAAATTCTTTTAAAAGTGTTCATGTTAACTAAATTGGTTTTATTTTTATTTATTTGTTTTGGATTTATATGCAAGGTATACATTTCAACAATTTATACTTTTATGGTTCTGATTTACTTCCAGTAAGATCTGCGGATCCCTGGCAATAAACAAAAATTTATAAAAAATGTAGCATGCTATAAAGAGACTCCAAGACGGGAAACATTTTCGATCTCATTCAAAATGATTTCCATATTTATCTTGTTCCTCTTCGGCATCTTATTTTTAATTTCATGGAAGCTGGTGAATAGGAAAAAGCAAGGGAAATTCTCCAATGGTAAGGAATTTGATATACTTACATTAGTATTTACATAATTAAGTATATTATATATACTAAAATATTAATTTTTAATAATAAATTAATTTTTTTAAATGACTTATTAAAATGGAGTGTAAAAATTGTCAAATTTTAAATTATTGTTACAAATTAAATAGAAAAAATATTTATAGTCAATTTTTGGGGCTTGTTACGCGTTTCAAAATATTCGCATTAAATAATTTGTAATTAGGACCTTACGCTTGGCCGTTCGTGGGTAACATTTTCGCCTTTGGTAAATTTCCTCACATAACCTTCAACAAATGGGCGGGAAAATACGGGAAAATTTACCAGATGTATATTGGCAGCCAGAGGTATTCGATTAAATAATACTAATTATGTACTTATATACGTGGATACTTTCGTAGTTTTGACCTGAAAAACTGTTGTGTACAGTTACAGTAACAAAAATTATATGTATCGCAGGCACATTGTTTGGTCGGATTTGGAGCTGATCGGGAAAGCTTTCGTCCATTCAAGTTGAACGGGCAGACCAAATATGGAAGTTCTCATTCCTGAAGGTGGCGCTCATGTTTAGTAAATATAATATTTCCTGTTCTATATGTACATACATAACACTATCTCAATTTCATGAGGATAAAGGCATTATAATACATAATAACGACATTTAAGTTGAAATTGACAACTCTCTCAGGAATTATAGTAACGGAGGGCCAGGAATGACAAGACCAACGGCGCTTCACCCTTCGGCATCTCCGGGTTTTCGGCTTTGGTAAAAATTACATGGAAGATCTATTTCTAGACTGGAGGATCCAGATTTTTATGCTGTGACAACGGACCGGCAGTAGTGGAAATTGTTGCCGAATTGATAAGTGAAGCTAGAATTTGTTATTCGTACATTAAATCCTTGAACAAAGCTCCTTGTATATACTTAAGTATATACATGCAACATATTTTCATGACAGCGTGCATATAACCGTTGTCAATTCTGCAATTTGTCCTGCTGCTCGTTGCCACTTCATTTCAAGGTTCATTCATGTGTACTCCGTGTCCTTGTCAATCAATTTTTTATTAATAAAGATAATTTTAACTGATAAGCACATGTGTACTGTATAAAATTTGCATCTGCGCTATGTATGTTGTCACGAGTGAATGGGTGTTTGGTCAAAGTTCTTACATCTTCGACTTGTCGTTATTACAAGTCTGATGAAGAGCATTATTTTTTTTAAACACATATACTATTTCATCTGTGTAAAATCACTTTAAAATACACATTGTGTTACGATGATTTCTTTATTCAACATTGTCCTTTTGGGCATTATATTTTTTGTTGCACGGAAACTGTTGAATAAGAAGAAGGTTCCAAACGGTGAGGAATTTAATACCATATCAGTTCGAATATTGTGGATTATTAACGTTAACGAAGAAAAATATTAAATAATAAACATACATCACTAGAAACAATTTTGAAACTGTTCAAGTAGTTTTAAATTTTCGTTTTAGTTCTTATTTTTGTATTATTATTATTTTTCTATTATTATTTCCTATTATTTTTTGATTATTATTTATTATTAGTATTTATTATTATTTTTTGATTATTATTTATTATTAGTATTTATTATTATTTATTATTAGTATTTATTATTATTTTTTGATTATTATTTATTATTAGTATTTATTATTATTTTTTGATTATTATTTATTATTAGTATTTATTAT
>JAQGAK010001719.1:0-27590 GCA_034696945.1 Lipothrix lubbocki | reverse complement strand
GCTGTAATTTCAAGTTTACTCGGATAATTTCTGGGATTGACAATTATTGTTGAATATGAAACAAAATAGAAATTTGTTTCGCATATCTGCACATTTCATTATGGTTAGTGTGTACATTAGCAATACTCTATACTTTGTTCTGTTCTTTAATTAAATAATAAGTAAACAGATCCGCTACAAAAGAAAGCTTCAATACAGCAGGTGTAAAAATACTTATTTTGCGGTGTTGATTTTAAAGCTGAGCCAAAATTATGATTATTATGCCACGCTGTGATTTTACATATGGATAATCCGCAGTTAGGATTATTTTCCTTCGGCACATTTCCTTTTCACCTTGCAGGCTATAATCTTCATGTACTTACACAAGTACTAATATCCACATTGTCACGGCTAATGAATTTATTTCTGACATTTTCCTATATTGGCTCCGATGGCAAAGTAATCAAATTAAGGCTGTAAAATCAAACAAAATTAGCCGCTACCCTTGCGCTTTCACTTCCTTAATCGTAGTCGGTGTCGACGCTCACTGTTTATGATAGTAAGTAGGTACGATGATTCTGTCATTCATTACATGATCCCAACTCGTTTGGATTTAGATGTGTGAAGTTATTTTCTTGCAAGAAAATAACTTCATTTTTAATCAATTCAATTCCTTGCTGATAAGAAATGCGGATAGAGATGGTCAGCAGGCAGGAGTCGGAACCTGATCATATATGAGGGAAGCATATTATGCAGACGATACTGAAAACACGTTTCATACCTAGTTTTCTTACATGAATTATAATTCATTTTTTATTTTGTTATATACAGCATTTCATTCAGGGTAACTTGCTACATTTTTACATGAACGAGGTCTCCTCCTTGAACATTTTCTGAACAAACAATTTAGTTGTGACAAACAATTTAATTGTGACAAACAAATTTGATTTAAATAATAACACTTTTATTATTAGAGAACCTTACACATACTACTGTCAATGCTTCCCGTACCACTAGATGGCAGATTTAAAGAGCTCATGAATCACGAAGCTCGATTCATGGTTGTGCACTGATTGTTATTACGAGCTTAGGAGTATACTAGAATGGTATTTGTATTAGTCGATCTCCTCGTCTTGACTCATTATAAGCTTAAACGAAGTTACTGTTTTAACCAAACGTGCAAATTTTATCGCCTCTTTACTTTTAAGAAATAGTAATTGTAAATATTGCATGCACGACTTGAAGACGGAGTAAATATATATCACCATTGAGGTGAGTAACGGGCCTGAAATAATTTAAATCCCATTTTGTTTTGTTTTAAGAAGGATCTCTCGTCGAAGCTTTCCTGTGTATGTAGATGTGATTAAATAATATAAATATATAATGGAAACAAACATTCGTCCTGCATAATTGAAAAGCCATTTCATCTCATTTGCAGTCCGTACGTGCATTTTCAACGATAATGGCAAATCTTACATCTTCACAGGTAACTTCCCGTCGCCTTATGTACCTCATCGGCTGCTTCGTGCGCGAAGAATCTAATGACATCAACAGAAAAGGCATTACTTACACAAGATAGGAAAGTAATGAAGAACTTTAAATAAAGGATGAACGTGGCTAATAATAGTTTCAGGAAGGATACTCGATTATCCATAACTTTCTTCTTTCCCAATAACCATTAAATGTGTGCTGAGCGTACCCTTGAGAGCCTCACGTATCCTTCTTCGCCCGAGCAAATTAAATGAGGCTTCAAACTAAAGCCAAATTGATAAACTGATGAACTGCTGTAGGTGCAGACAAGTTGGAGCATGGGGAATCGAAAACTTTCACCGCAACTTTACCTAAAAATACAAAATATGTCATTTCGAAATTCATTGTCATCATGAGAAGCTGCCAAAAATAGGTTGACAGTGGCAATGAAACTTGAGAAAGGAAAAGTTGTTGCTTGTAAGTATAGTATAATATAGTGTCTGCCGTTCAAAACATATTGCTGATCCCAATCACACGCCCTGCTGGCGTACCAAGAACGTTCCAGCTTTCAAGTTACACCTGCCCAAGGCTCTTCCCTCCAGTGTTGAGTGTACAACAATGGGATTAAGGCTTTAATCCCCACCTCCACATCCACCGTCAAACACAAATATTGTAAGCTGATTCTAAAACTGAATGCACTAAATCCTAAAATAATCTGATTATCAGCAACCTTTATAAAGGATAAACCTTCTTCTTACTTGAACTTTCTTCCTTCCTTATCGAACTCAACTTCTACTACTGTTTCCTCGTTCGGAGATTGTAAATAACCAGCACATTGTCATCTGTTTATATCTGTCAATTGTTAATAATATAGGAAGGAGCTATTGTTTGAAGAAAGTTGTTTGCATGATTTTGATTGTTTGTTACGGAATTGTTTATCTAAATATGTTTAATGCATTCCAAATCTAGATTAAATGAAAGTGCAGCAAATGAGTTATTTTTGACATCACCATACCTAATACACATCATTTAAATTGACAGGTGAATGCATATATGAAGTTTTAATATTTTATATTCATTATTTTACTCACTGGCACGTGCATCAATTTGAAAACCTTTTCGATTTATTGGTAAAATTTCAGGAATCAGCTGCAAAGTCCTTTTCACATGAGAGTTGATGGACAGGTGCTTGTTTTTACCTGCCAATGTAAACTTATATAGCATGAGCTTCTCATTCAAGTCGGCATTCAAAAGAAGTTCTCATTCACTTGCTATTTCATTTCAATAGGCATGCATGGTGTGTCGTGCAGGTTGTGGGAGATCCTACTTTAAAAGGTAGTATATAGTATTTGCTCAAAGAAAACACCATTTGGAAGTATAGAGATGGATGAGTAAAATGAATTCAGGTGTCGATTTAAATAATGGTTTGATAAGTGTCCATGTGCACGTTATATGTAATTCAAATTTACAATGCAATTTATAGGAAACTGGTCCGAGCATTGGTTCAACTCGAAACTCGATTAACTTGAGTCATTCGATCGCTACACTATATGTAAAAGCTTACAGCATCAATTCAGATTGCATCAAGATTGAACATGTACAGTCGTACAGAACGTATGTGTAGTGCTTTGTACAATTAGATCCTTGTCATCGTTGTAGGCTAGATATATACATAGAGAAGAAAGGTTGGGCCGACAGTCAATGGGGAAATTTAAGAATTTACTTTGCATTGCAACTAGTATGATGTATGCATTCAAATGAATACTTTACTTGGCTCTACACTTGTTGGGCTATACCTATATTAAAGTATAAGAGTGTATATATAATACTTATGATTCCTTGCTTAAGAACAAAAAATAATAACACAAGACAAAACAATACCTACTGCTGCCTACTTTTAACCACTACTATACATAAGCAAATACAGTCCAAACGACATGTATTTAAATTGTATGTACAAAGATAGGTAACTAAAGCTCATTGAAAAGTATCTATGCCATTCTCACACACACATACTCAAGTATAAAGACGATATCGCAGTAGAAACAGAGCAAAGATGCGGGTGTACACATGCCCCTATACTAGAACGAGCCATATACTTAACATTACTAGCCTCACTCACGTTGAGACAACATACAACAGGTAAGTACTCGTAGACTGAAATGAAAATGAATGCAGTAAGTCCTTACAACAACAATATACAAGTCAGTCAGTCAGTCAGCAAGTCAGTAAGTGTATACGAAAGACGTAGGTTCTCTCCCAATGGCAAACTGCATCAACCCCCTTACCTGCGAGTGTCTGCAGTGAAACTTGTGCTGGCAAAAAAGTAATCTCTTGAGAATTTTTCATTCTTGATCTAAACTTTCAATCTGATGTACCGTACCTCCTTTCGGCTTAATCTTTTTTATTTTTCGTCTGTAAATCGTCAACTAATTTGACAGGACATTCCAGATCAGAGTAACACATTTGGTAGGAACATTTCAATGTAATTTTGTGTGCAATACAGCAATTGTCGTGACTTGCTACTTGGAATACTCTTGGGGATTTCGATATACGTGTTGTACGTATATATACAACAATAATAAAGGCTGCTCGGCCCTTTCTTTGCGTGTTCATACCCTAAAGGTTGACGGATAATTCGGCACTAGTGCAGTGAAAGGAATTATTCCTTTGAGGAGCGTTCCGCTCTGGAACCGAAGTGAAATGTGAATTGAATTTAATTGCAAAGAGTCAAAAAAAAATCAAACAAAAACGCATATTCAGAGACTTCATCAGCACACGCATTGATTCGTAGCTGAATACTCATTCCTTGCTGTCAGAAAAAGTCGGCGGAGCCAAAAGCAGTTCGCCTTATCTTCTGGAACTCATTCCTTAGGGCAAGCATGAACAATAGCTACACCCTCTTCATAACCAAGTTAAATTCTACCTCGGATCATGGACTATGTGATTTATCCTGCGAGTACATGTAGTAGTTCTTTCTTCTAGTGCTGTCTACTTTGGACTGTTTTGGATTTAATTAAAGATTAAACTATAATAATACTCATCAGTAGATTAATTATTAGGATAAGTTCAAGTTCTAAAAGAAAGAACGACATAGGCTCCACTAAAGTGAGATAGTGTAAAACTGACATTCCTTCACTAACTGTATAGATATAGAACTGTGACTACCAACGTTGCAAATACAAAGACTGTCAAGATGGGGAAAAACATGATTTTACTGGTTTTAGTTAATTTACTTTTACATAACGTGTCTTCACTAGAAATCAATATTAACTCTGCAGACAATAATAGATTAAATTTAACCAGATCAAAGATCGATGTGGGATCCCCATCCTCATCTCCGGTCGTATCCATTTCCAATTCTAAATCTCAATCAATTAACTCCTTCTCAATTAGTTCAAGTAACTATGTGTCGACTCCGAATAACGCCAGCAACTATACCCCTCCACAACAGCCGAATCCATCACCTTTCTTCAGTGATGGAACCAACAACGGCAATGGAAATAACATGCGGAATAAGTAAGTAGCCTGTTTATTGGTATATTATTAATATAAATGCTTATGAACGACTCACTTTTGCTTTCTTGACTACCTCCATCATACTCAAATACATCACATTTGCATTTATTGGCGTTCAAACAGCTGACTCTCGTAACCACACGTAGGGTGACCATATAGTGAGGATATGTAGATACAGTTACATTGGGTTATGTGTCTCCTCTGACAATAGCTTGTTTCACCTTGGTTGCAGTAGTTTATATGCCATAAAACTACATAATTTCATGTAATTGATCATAGTTAAATCAAAGTGCAAATGCATTGAATGCTGCATATATTTTATTGTGATTTACGGTTGATTAGTTTTTAAGATTATGATTCTTCTGGCATTTTTATTAAGGATAAGCTTCTTTGACAGAGTACTTTTGCCGAACTATAGTAATCTATCTTCCAGAGATATTTTTACAACTCAAGGCATATGCTCTCTATGCATATAATTATAATTACTTGAATGACAAATTGTAAGTGAGGAGATCATAATTTGTCATAAAGCCTATTACCTTGTAAATAATTTAGTTTTCAGTATGGTGTTGGAATTATTTAATTCCGGTGATGCAAAATACCCTTTTGTTAGTTTGTGTTCTGAATATGCTATCTCCTACAGCCTTGTTTTGCATTTGTGTAGTTTGCTCACGCACAACCAAGTTATTATTACACGCAAGGTAATGGAATAAGCTTAATGAAAAATCCTTAGGCTAATATCCCTAAATAAATTCCGCTTGAATGAAGGAACCGAGGTTAAGGAGAGATGTAGTTCTTGTAGTCACAAGTATATGTATGTGCATTAGTTGAGTATGGAGGGATCCATAAAATGAATCAGAATGAGAATCAGAACATTACAGATTATGTAGCTCGTGTTAATATCGTATATTTAATCAAGGGCTTCTGTGGTGTTAGGAGCACACTTATACTCAAATACCTTTCCAGATAAATAACAAGTATAACTGCCAAACTTCATTGAATTCAAGATGCTTCGTGTGTAGAACATTATCTCTGCTTTACTAATCTCTGAGATTGAGCAGTAATTAACATATGAGAATCATGATCCTCTACTTGACTACATATCTGGAGGTGTCACAAATCGAACTATAAGGTGCACGCTTATATTTATATATACATACACGCATTGCCATGATCCTATTCAGAATCGATAAAAACGTTTCAGGTTCATATATAATGAACTTATCGCAACAAGTCTACTGAAATAACTTGTGCAGAAAGGATTTTCTGCATTGGTTTCCCTATAGCACTATGTTCGCTACATACTCAAAGAAATTGCATTATGTTTCAAGAAGAACATAATGCAGTCAACTTCAAGGAATGCAATTTGACGAGTGGTTATGCCGTTGGTATTTGAAAGTCCAAAGCAGTACAACTTCTGAGAGGGATCATTTACACTGTGTCCATTAAAAATACTTTTGTCCTATGGTTAATGCCTATGTATGCAAGCACAAACAAATGCCAAACTTTCATAGTTTTCTACCCATTATTTTCCATGCGGTAGTGCGTGATTAAGTAGGAGAATCAATCATATGCGTGATCAGCAGAGAAGAATCAATCACTGTTTTCAAGTTCTTCCTTTGTGTGAGTCTTTATGGTCAGAAGATTTTGGAAGGTGAACTGAGAGCAAATGGTGATAACCCGAAAATTAAGTGAAAACATGACAAAAATCCTCACCAAATCTCTGTAGACATGAGTATGCAAAAGGATTCACTTTCTCACAACATTACTTTGCAGTACCTCATATATATGACTTATATGAGGTTTCGTGTCTACTTAAGTTTTAAGTTTCATTATGTACCGTATCTTCAGGAGAAAAACCAACTTGACAAGTTTGATAAAATATTGTCTCTGCATCACACACAGATACTTGAAACCCACATATGTGTGTACATCTCTGCATGCATGCAGTTTATATGTGTGAGCCTGCTGTTGCATTCATGTGTGTAAACCTGCACTCATTTATACATACGTAACTATGTGTGTATCTATGTGCATATGTACAGGCATGTTGTATTGTGCTCAAACCTTTCGTTGCATTCCGATATAAAATGTGTGTAAGCCCACTGTGTTACATACTAGAGGTGGAAGTGTATACATAGTACCTGTAAAAACAAACCGTCATTAGTCTGACACTTAAATGTTGTCGATATAAACCCATCTTATACCCCAAGCGTTGGCATCAAAGAAAACTGGTTAATGACCCTCCACACCAATAAATGTTTTGTCACATAAAATCTTGTAGACGGCTATCAAATCATTCATGTTTTTGTTCAGGAAGAGAGTTTTTATTGAATCAACAAGAACGCGCACACTTACTCCTAAAAGTAAATCAAAATACCAACCTCTTCATAGACAACCCGTCTCTGTGTTTGTATTGTGGGTGGACAGTCAAGAAAATGTTTGAGCAACCGAGGAACGAGATGAGAGACAAGCATATGATCATATAGCAATACTGCATTAATATGCCCCTTGAGTTATAGCCGATCAAGTACTTATAAGTTATTATTCCTCATTGGAAAACATATTTACATGAGACTCCACACACTCTTAGGTAATTATAATATGATAATTAATTTATGGTTTTCATTTCTGAAACGAAAATGAATACTTTTATGAATAAAATTGTAATTAGCAAATAGGAAATAAATACTAACTGATTTAAATATTACATTCAGAGAGCCACGAAATCCACATATTTAATTATAGAGGAAGGGTATCCCTTGTAAGTATACTAACACATTGTATAACCATTATTTTCTACTAAACTGAAGATACTATAATGATTAGGTTTGCATAAGAAGGATATCGTGCAATACTATATATTTATAGATGAAGTACCAGGAAAACTTTGGATGACATCCTGCACACAGTTACCTCCTTTTCAAGTATTGTTAGCAAGAAAAAAAGGTATCAATTACTATATGGTCAGCATCTATAACTTGCAGAATAATAGTTTATTATAATTTTCGTTGTTCTTCCCCCCTTCACAACATACACATCCTTAAGTTTAGGATTAGACACCTGCAAACGTTAATATTGGTAATCTGTACTTTTTTGTGTAGTCAGCATTTATTGATATTCTGCAAAAAGTCTACTTTTTTGTGCAGTTTTCCCCCGGACAGATGATAACATAGGTACTCATATATTTTGTACAAGAACTGACAGGAATATATTCATGTATTCATACGTAATGTTCACTGATGTAATGCGGCTCCTCTTTTCATACTGTATAATTATTGGCAAAGTAAAAAAAGGAAGATGAGTCGGTTTGCCTTAGGAGATACACTTTTGTGGGTTCATCTAACACCCATGTAGTCTGATCGGTCGCCTCGAAGCACCAATACAAGAAGTTTTAACCTTTTTAGATCCTTTCAACCAAAGTAATATGATCTCCACACCTAATTTACTTGTGGCTTTCATCTTGTATTTGCATTCATCCAGCTTTTACTTGTATACTATCATGCAAAGGTTTCATGGCCAGGATGTTTTTGGTGGTGGACTTGCAGAGCATAAAATGGTTTTATGCGTGGAAGATTTGCACGAAATTTTTTAATTTAGTCATGGTTTCAAACCTTTCATCATATCATCATCATTATTACGATCCATATGGCGATGCCTGCGGAAGTGTTCGTCTTTCATTAATCCTTAGACAGAAATAGCAAATAAGGTGGAAATCAACCAAGATTGCCGTGAGTTAATGGATTTTGGGCATTGTAATTGTAAACATTTTTGTTTCAAGAGCCATTACAATTATTACAAGTAACACACAATTCCCCGTCACGTCATGTATTTTTAAACCTGGCATGCTGACCTTCTAAGACCAAAAACAATTTTGTGTAAAAACCGTGAAAATTATTGAAAGCAGGAAGTATGTATGTATCCATGGTTTTCATATTTAAAAGTGAGTCTTATGTTTAGAAAGAAATTCATTGATTTCGTAAAGGTGTAATCCTTGTCTAAACAGCTTTTGTTGTTAGTTTTTGTAGTTAAACCTGTTTCAGAATATAATCCCTTAAAAAAATAAAATATTTATAAACAAAGTTTTAGCTTCTAGCACATAACAATAATAATATTCTTGTTGCATGCACGAACTAGCAAGTTCATAGAGAGAGATGGTTATGATATATGGACAGCTGCAATTAAATTAAGTTGTAATCTATGACCGTTGGCGGATCAAAAGCCTATAAATATATTTTTAGTCAATTCAAATAAAGTACACAAGAAACGGGGGAGAGACTGTAATAAGAGAGCAAATTATGGAATCACGTTTTCCTTTAAAGTGAAAAATATCACCTCCTTACAACATGTTTAATGTCGTCCTTGCACGACTCAACTTCGTTGTTGAATACAAACAGTAGAGTACTTAAGCACAGACAAGAGCACAATACAAGAATGTGACTTTGTACAACCAAACATGTAAACATGGATGGTAATGACCAACGTGCGTGAGTCTCAGACACGAAAGTCAATTACTAACTATATATGAATCCCTTATTGTTGGAGGATTTGTACGTATAATGTGCACTAAAAAAATGAAGATATCGTTGAGAGGGTTAAAAAATGAAACAAATCAATACTCCTTATCTTACAATTTATGATTACAAGATCATGATGATACCTAGAGAGCAAGCAGGATGGTTCTATAACATCTTTTATCCTGAATATGATTTTTTTTTTGCGATTTATACAAAAAATTACTTTTGTGTGCTTAAATAAAATTCAACTTTTATATACTAATACATAAATTTTCCATTAGTATGTCACTGTATATAAACATGTAAACTGTCTATTATTATATAACTTGTGAATTAATTTATAACTTGTATATTTATATAAAACATTTTAGTACAACATGGAAAAATACGTCAACATGCTTTGAAAATTATACCTTCAATTGTATAGTATTTGTCTTGTTTTTTTTACTGCAAATAAAAAAAACAAATAAAAAATCAAGGCGTAATACATATTATAGAGGAGATACAAAATTAGTTATGGTTTTCAATGCCTCTGCTCTGCACTAAAAAATGATGCGACTGACGGACCACACGAGCACACCATGGAAAATATAATCATGTACTTTTTATTAGTTTCATTGTCATTTTATTATATTCCTTGAGGACAAGTTTATTTTTTCATTAATTTAATAATGACCTATGATTGTGGGGAGTCTCGTCGTGCCGTAGAGCTTATGTACTAGTAGAATTTTAAATTTCCGGTTCAGCGAAGAATTTCCTTTCAGCATTCAATTATATGTACGTCCATAATTGATGTGCATCCTGAAATGATTCGTAATTCTTGCAATTAGTTTAATATTCAATTTACAAATTCCTATGATTTCATTTATATTCTATTTTAATTCTCTGTAGTCCTATCCTTGTTTTTTAGTAGTAATAAGCAAAATATGTCTGAGTTTTACAGTTTTTCATACCTTATAGAATGCATGAGTGCTAATTTTGGGTAGTAAATTTTCAGTGCTTGCATTTATGAATAGTAACTGAAAAGATAGATAAAAGAAGAAGAATTGTAAGCTGAAGAAGGCAAGTGTGTACATTGTACATCCTCCCTTAATTTTTCTATTTTCTATTTCAAGATCCATCCTGCTATTAAAACTTTCCACACTATTGCTTGATTTTAATAACTAATTGTATACAAGCCTAAGCACACATTTGATGTCGATAGGAGTTATTTTTCTCCTGTATATGTGTAAACTTTACGAAAGACTGAGCTGCCTCTATATGTGCTGTCAACAAGTTTATTTATTTAGATACGATTGCTCAAAGATTTCAGCAAAGTAAATAGATACTGGGGAGTCTCGCGAAAACCGCCACTTTCTTTCTGAATAAATTCATGCTTGCTGGGACAATTTATGGCATGATTTTTTTCCTATAAAATTTACGCATACGCACCTCCGGCTAAAACGTGAATCATATGCTGTATAATATATAGGGACATATATAATATATAGTGTTTCCCAACAAGATTTTTGTCCGATCCGTTTCAATACTGTCTTACTTGATTTACGACGGGTTCTATTAAAGGTATAGCGCAAGCATGAAAGATTTAGAAGCGGAACTCATAATTTTAGTTATTTTTATGTGACCACACAAGCTTTGAAACGAAACTTTGAAATATTTTATGACTTCCCAAGCCACACTTATTTTTGAACGTATTTAATGACGTCGATTTTTAATTAATTTGGTTACAACAGCTAGGTACATGCAACCCTTTTAAATACTAAAGATGAGCAATATAATTACATGTAGTATGATACATTATATTTTATTATACTTACACTTCCATCCATATGAATCTATATAAATCTTTTTGTTGGTTAAAGAAATACTTGGTCATTTATTTTTTATTTTAATAAATTACACTTTTTCATGATGTACAAGACTACATAATAGAAGTGGATTTAAGTGTACGAAGTTATTAATTTTTAAGCTATAGTGCAAGGCTGTCAAGCTATGTGGAAACATTGCAAGTATAATCGTAAGTGCAGATAAGTGCTGACAAGATATAAAACACCAATAAGGTTGATACTATCGCTAATAATTTTTGATTTCGGAAGAGCAAAAAGAAAACATTTATGCAAGTTTAATTACCAACCATTAATTACTTTCTTAACGAAGTAATATACACACAAGTTCCTGAAAAAATGACCGAAGAAATTAGTACCACGACTGAGCGTGATGGTCGTGTTGATGTTGACCATGATTATCAAAAATTAATGTATATTTTGCAAAAATCAGATTAATCATTCTTTCGTCATCACTCTAACCTTTTTAATTTGATTCCCTTCATTTTAGACTTCTTCTGTCGTCTTCAAATAAAAAGGCATGCCCCTTTAGCTTGACTCAGTCAACTCTGTCTTGTCAACTGTCAAGTAAAAATGATTTACGAACTTCTATATGCAACCTCTGTTTCCCTCCGCTTTCATCTTCTTTAGATTGTCGTCTTAAACTATTGCTCTGTCGCTTTACCGTAAAGGGGAAAATGATGATTTTCATCAAAATTTCATCTTCCTTCCTGAATTTCAAGGCTTTATACGTAAAGAACAAGCCATTATTCAGTGATATTTAAATAATTTTACTTCTAGAAAATCTAGCCGTATCCTCTACTTAAGCTTGAGCGGATCTTACTCCCCATGCTTAAGGATAGGGCGTATTACCATTTTAATCGTTTTCTCCCGACAAACAAGCATTTAGAAGCTTGATTTAATTTATTTTCGTAAGCTTACATACCTGACAAATAAGAGCGAAAACGAGGGAAAAATAGTAGAAATTTAATTATATTTTTTAAATACAAGTACTTGGAACTTAATCGTCTGTAATTATCCTATCGTGTACTTGTATTAAGGCGAGCAAAGTGTGATTATTTATATTTACCTGCCATATACACAAGTACACGTTCAAATGGCATGGTATAAGCACGTAATTGAAGATGTTCCTGCTTGTCTGCGTTTGTCTTCTTCCACGCACCGCACCTTGTTTTTTGTCGTATAGTTATATACACACACTTTACTTGTAAAGTTAAATCTTCTACTAGTATGATAATAAGTATATATCCCGATGAAATAAGAAAGTTGTTGATGGTATGGTGAAGATTTTCAAACGGATATCCTGACTGTTCCTGTACACACAGGTTCTGCTTTTAATGTCTCTACTTAACCTCCGGTCGCTTATACAGACGGCTCAGCATGCGTTAATACATGAACATGATACATGAACAGCTAAAGAACTTTTAAGTTGTGCTACCAAGATACATACATACATACCTCCGTATGTTTTACAAACTTACAAGAAGCTCGTTATCACAACGAAATTAAAATTATCGTGTGACAGACAGACAGTGTATGTCGTATATATGTACGCGTATATGTAAGATATGCTTATAATAATTATATGTCGGATTAAAACAAAATAGGAAATTTTACTCAACCTGTTGCACTCTACAAGCTATTCGACTGTGTAAAGCAAGAGGAAATTATATAAAGTGTTCATAAAATTATATAAGAGAAAGGGTCAAATTAAATGTTAAATTACGGGGAATGTGATTAAAAGGAGCTTCTTTACTCCTCATCCTCATAATATATAATAAGACTAATTATATTGTTTTCTCATCTAACAGAACGCATTCAGCTTTAGCTATATTAGTATGTAACTACGTGTCTGCAGATACTTGTAATAATGTGTACTTTGTATTCTAGTGAGAGCTTCAACTTTCTGAGGAACTACGTATACAAGTATAGGAATAAAAGACAACATTACAATAATAATTAAATTTTTGGGCTGAACGAAATTTTTCTTCTATGTATGAAATAAATTCGTACTTGATCCATCCAGTTGTAAGAACTTTTTTAATGAGTTTGTTTGTAACCTTTCTGCTTGTTGTGTACCTATTCATGTATACTGTTTTCTATTTTTTGGCCTAAAATTCACATTTCACAGATGAAAAATATTTTCGTGCTTCAAGACTCTAAGTGCAAACAATAGTAAATAATATTATCGTGGCTATTTTTATGCTCCACGTCGAATATGTTGCTCATTAATTACCTATGTTACCTATGTTAAGGGCCTATATTTAAAAATTAAGTTATAAAAATGTTATTTTGCTGCTCTTATTATTAAGTTGAGTTTATTAAAACTGTTTTAGGATCAAGGTGGAGCTCTATAACTATTAAGAGATCCATCTCGAGGTCGTGGGTTTAAAATACTCATAAACGCAAAAGTGTTTAATGATGATAAAAATATGGAAATGGTAGTATTATATTTTGATTTTTTCAACGGCAAAAGACTGTAAAATACAGGAGAATCCAAGGTCGAAGTACAATACTGTATTCGTTTTTACGAGCGCTGCAATTTTTAAGTAACCTAAGTTATCCGCCGGTGACCATTTCAGGTGTAATGTATAAGTATCTATAGAAACTGGGTTACCAAGTAAATTGAATACTAAACAAGTATATACACACTATACTCTAAATAAATTGGGTTGTGCATGTTACCTCTCTTGAAAGCAATAGAGCACTTATTATGAAGTACTCTAATAGTAGCATGTATAAATAATTCTTTCGCCGTCCTGCACTAACTTTGGTTCAAAATTGTGGAGTGAGCCCTCATTGCGAACCTAATAATAATAAATTACAAATCAGATTTTTATTACAATGTTTGAAATTACAACTGAGGTTGATTGAAACTAGAACTTTTGGTTCACATATTAGATTCTTACTCCATATCCTCAAGGCAGAGCAGATCAAGTATTTGGGAAAGACGGTGAATTGAAGCACATATAGTAAGTATATTCACTATGCATTCTTGGAGTTTCCCATGGATGCATACCTAATGACCCAGTAGTAAATTTGTACGATCCCAATTTTTCATGACAGGATATTCAATGATTTATTTGTTCGCAATAAATAATAAGTGCAAGGTTGGTGGAATATCAAGAATAACAATGCATGTGCTGTTACTATAGTGGTTTCTTATTGGATTAAATTGGTAATTTGTAATAAGTAGCTCGTTTGTGTACACGGCGCATACATACACTTGCAATTGTTGTTTTCACTCATGTTAATGACTTGATTTTGATGTGTAAGGATTTTTGGGGGAATATTGTCAAGAATAATAATAACCATAATTACGAACATTGTTGGTTCTTTTATTCTTGATTTGCGTACACAGAATTACCAGACCTCACCCATAGTTAGTAAACTTATTGCAAGAAATTGCTTTTACCATGTGCTCACTCATCTTAAACGAAGCTACATGCTTATATACCATTGTTAATTACAATGTAAATACAAAATATGTAATATTTCTGTACGATATTTGCAGAATTAATGTTCTATGTTAGCCGCAGTAAGGTACTTACGATTAGTACTAGAAAGCCATATATACAGTCATCCGAGCTTTAGCAGAGACACGGTGTAATGATCAGAATACTAATGTCAGTATTATTAACTGCAAATTGAAATGTACAAAAACACAAAAAGTGATCCAAGTCTAATTAAAAAATACTTTACATAAGTCAGGGTCAAAAACATCCAGGCTTATTTTCCCTTTTGTATATACACACATGCCATCATAATCAGGTTTGTAAATATAGTCTTGAACAGTCGTACCTAGAATCAAAACCTAGTATACTTATAACTTGATCATTACTTGAATTATTTGAAAGAAATTTAATCGCTACCAATTTCAATCCCTCTAGGGTAATTCGTTACTGCAATAACGCAATTAGTTGTTGCTAGGTTTCCTTGCAAAATTTAAGTGGAAGAACTAAGCCCATATTTACATACGCATGATCTGAACATATAGTAGTTATATAAGTACTTATTAGCCCTTTAGTACATAGCAAGAATGCTGCAACACCCTGATTTTTTCATAGTTACATGTCTTATTCATAACCGCCATTCGACCTAATGGGATGTAATTGTAACATAATACGTAATTTCCTTGATGTATTGAATTCCACTGAACCTACCAAACTGTATTATATACTTGGAAGCGAGTGAAGGAAAAACTAGTGCATTAAATAATCATAATAGGAACAAGTGGTTTTTTAATTTCGTACGTGAGTCGATACACTTAATTGCATATAGAAAATAGCACATGCTGATTCTCCATCATCAATGCTATACTATACACATATGCACATGAATTGATTGGAGAAAAATTCCCGCATTAATTCGCGTAGGATGGACACCTACCAAAAGAATATTCGTATGCTATCTTTTGATCAATGTGAAGATAAAGGCAATAAGTACATATTTACAACAGTAAGTAACTACAATGGTTCCTTTTCTCATGTTTATAAAAATCCATGTAATAATGATGAAGGTAATTTATGTATATTGTCCATGTTCCGTTTCTTACGTAAAAGTAATTTATATAAGTTGTATCAAGGAGTTCCACTTGCAACAGGAACTGAGGTATTAAGATTCAAGCTCCATAATTCTGTTGTAAGACAAACTGTAGTAACATATGAACTGTAATATCTGAAACAACAAGTGTAAGGTTGACTTTATAAGTAAGTAGTATAGTGTAGGTATATGAAAAATGGAAAAAAAAATCCGTGGACGGTTGTCAATCTACAAGTGTCAGCATCAGCACCTTGTTTTGTTGCTCCTTTACTAATATCTTCATGCATATGTTTGTTGTAACTATAATTTGCATGATGCCTGCATGAATGCAAGCATGTGTAGAATGTTTTTAAAACCAACAATTATTTGAACTGGGCGTTGCCTCTTTTATAGACCATACTTCCAAGGTGTGATTTTTACCTTTATGTTTTTATACATGACGCCTGTATTTTTTCTTGACTATTTTATTTATGAGTGTATGTATATACAACAATAACAATGACCACAATAGTCATGTTTTGGTAAGTTTGGATTCCCAATGTTAATAATTCCCATTCATTTGTGGTCAGCTCAATTGTATTTCAATTGTTGTAGTCAAATTTTTGAGTTGTATTCACAAAATTTGACATTACCCTATATATATTTAATTATATATACAACTCTTTTACAATGGGAGAGACACGCTATGAGGCTAAACGCTCACAAGGTATTCTCTGTCTCTTCGCTCGCAGTTGATTTTACATGGAATTTAAACTTTGAAAAGGCTTTCAAATAGCGTATACTTATTCCTATATATAGAATGCTAGAAATATGGAATAAAGAATCGTATTCCATTGCGTAATTTTGTATACACTCAAATGTGTGTGAGAAGGTAAGATTTCGTAAGAGTTAGATGGCAAATTGAGTTAAATTCTTCCACTTAATAAATCTTACATATATGACGAAGCTACCAGTCGCTGTGTTCCAACTGTTGGTCATTTGATGATTATTATGATTTATTTTTAGCAGTACGTATACATACACATACATATGGTAAAGGACACCACAGTAGGGGTGTCATGCTGTTCGAGTTAAATCTAGTTTCACACTGGTACATTGTATTTGCTAGCTTGTATACATGCTTTTATTATGATCGATTTAATTTAGCTAACTGTTGCCCACTGAAGGGACTGTAAAAAGCTGTCAAATCAAGGGTTAGTTATAAGCATTATGATGTCCTTAACTCATGTTTTTGAATGTAGGAGTCAAGAATTAAAAATTCAATTTAGGTTTATGTCACAAGCCTTTCAAAATATTACTCGCGAGTACTATTTTTCTAAAGTTTTTACTCTGGCTGTGGTTCAGTCTTGAAAATGCCCACGTCTTTCTTTCCATTCCTTTTCTTTCGCTCGTAGGCACATGTGTTCTTGGGATGTTGACGCTATTGTAACAATTAAATACCGCCAGGATTATTACACACATATGTGTGAAGTAATCCATGACTACCACAACTAAATCATTATCATAGTTACTCTACTGCTATCCTGCTTATTACATGTTGTAGTATATGTAGTAGGTAAATAGTCCCGTTTACTTTGTTGTTGTATAGTTGTGTCTGTTGTCATGATTATTAGTGTTACCTCAAGCTATATAATCGCTTAGAAAATCCGATCTAGTAATAATCATATTTGTAAGGTACACTTGATTTCACACAGTGCGCAACCAATCACATTGTGTGTACATGGCTGATCGAACCTTTCTTTATCCTCGCACACATGTACTTCATTTATCAACGTCAACGATTTTTTAATTCAAGTCACTGGGCTTGGATTGTTCTAACTAACTAAGCAACTCCAAGCAGTTCAGTAAAATCTTTGTATTATATACTGTAGTCTATTCTATATATGAACCCTGTGTCTTTTCCAATCTATTTTACTTGTAAATTTTACTTGCACAGGGTGAGCAGATGAGAATAAATGAGCCGAAAAGCGATTACTAATACACTTGATTTCATTTGATATCAGACTAAAGGTTGCATGCAGGTGTATTGTGAAGTACAATGTGGTAATAATTGATGTATCTATATGTAGATACATACATACAGTAGCTAGTTATAGAGTTCAAAGCAGTAAATTTGCTATAATAGTAACATACACTGTTTTTGTTTAATGTTGCCTTAAAAGGATTCAAGAAATTTTTTAACTCTATGTTTACCAGCGTATCTTTTTTATTTTTGCTGATTGTTATCATTTAGTTACAATTTAGACCTCTTCTATGGCTCTTCTTTTTTCTTAATAGCTTTCCACTATTGAACTCATTTTTGTGTATGTGCATTTCTCTTATTACGGTTATTATATGTGCAATTAATGTGCATTATTCAACAGCGTACAACACGCTGCAAATTCCATAACTGCATATGTATCGGTTCAGCTCTTATGAGTAATTTTTCAAAGTTGAAATCCTGCTGAAAGGAAATCAAATGCTTATCTGAGGTGCAGAAATTTGAAGTAACGGAATCATATAATTAATTATCTCTTGAACTCATTACAAGTTCATATTTTTTTTAGAAAACCACTTTAATTTTATACTTGTACTCAAGTAGAAATTAATGTATCTATGTACTCCCAACATGTTATGAATGGAGACTAATGCGCAACAAAATCATAAAAATAAAGAGTCAAGATTCTGACCAAGCATGAATTGAAGTAAACTGAGAAAAAGGAGAGGCTAACATTTTCTCTGATGTTATTTTGTTGAAAATCGGGTGTAGTTCACGATTTTCATTTCACTTGTTTTTCGATTTCCCTACTGCTTAAGAGGGAGTTTCTGACACCTCGGATGTAGGCATGTACTGGTGTCATGTAGTCAAGAGGATATAGCACGCCCATCGATGTACACTTGTGAGCATTTATTGTGCACTTTTTAAGCATAACTCTAAATAGTCAATCTTATACAAGTTAACATGTGCATATAAAGCCCTACATTTTTACGCATATATCTGTATATCTCGTTATACCTGAGCATTTAAAGCATGAGCAAGGAAAGGAGGACCTTGATACCTTGACGCGGATACGGTTGTTAGTATTATTGGATGCATGCCGATTTCATTTGAATTTCGTAATTAATCCTAATAATGGGGGATTAGACAAATTCTGCGCTCCTTATATGTACAGACTAGTTAATATTCATTCTGTCAAGTGCATGTACTTCTGGTAATTTGTACTTGTACACTGTATATGTGTACTGTATATGTAACGAAAATTTTACAAAGTGTAACTTCAAGAAATTTTCTCGTTGCTCTACATTGTTATAATCTTACAACGTTATAAGCTTTGTATATTGTAAGTACAATAAAAGTCTCTCGGCTATTGTTTTACATGCAGTGCATCAAGCTCCATATAAGTTCATGGAATGCAGCTGTTTAATTTTGAACACTTTGAACAAATTGTAGCAGGTCATTATCGTACCTGCACTGCCGACATGATGACATTGAATGTCTAATTATTTTTCTTCATGAATATACGTTCCTATTCTTAAATGCTAAATTATTATATAAGGTAAAAACTCAATGAATTTTGTAACCTTTTTAAGAAAAAGTTCATTTTCGTGCAGTGATTTCGTTTTCGTATATGTGACAGAAATTTCTTCTTTCTTGGTAAATTGGCTATAATCTAACTTTTATAAAATTAATTGAACCCCGTACCTGTCGTTGTCGTTGGAAGTTGAATGAAGTGCGGATTGCATGTAATCATTGCCTTCATATTTAAACCTGCAATGACGAGTAGTTCAATGTATGTTGCAATATGTTGAACCTTTTTATAATTCTCGGGCCCTGAAAATAATTCATGCAAAGTTTACCCTCTGCAACTACATTTGAGGTGGCTGTAGAAGGCAAAATCTATCGTTAATTTGTGTGACGCTTGCGAAATGAAATTGAATCATTAGTAATAATTAAAAGGAAAATAATTACCAAGCACGCTTTTTTCAACAATTTTTTCAACACTTTTGTCTTTTTTCTACATCTATTTGACTTTGCTTGCAAGGTGTTTCCGATGATTTCCCAATGGACAAGTAGTAGTAGTTAGGTGGTGAGTAGAAATAGCAGAATTATTTCTTTCGTCTTTAATTAACAAGCGTGACTGTCAAGTTTATAAGACTGTTTTTCAAGTGGAGAAATGTCAATGGGGGAAAAGATTGCGTAAAAAGGGCTTTAATTAGTGCGTTGCTTTAATTAAGTGAAATATTTTAAAGATTATGTGTTGAGAAATTGATTGTAATGGTCGTACATGGATGTATTGGGGAGTTATTGCAACGTTGTGTATACACATGCAAGTTTTTTTGATCACCCACAACTACGACAATAAGTAAAAAGGACCTTTACACATACACAGTTGCACTTTTTACAATCTCCTCCTATAAGTATATTTGATGATGTGTGAACATATTTCACGCTCCACTGAACGTTCCTGCCAGGGATGAAAGATCATAATTGAGATTATTGTTGGGATATAGACACATCTCTGGGCTATTTTCCTAGAATGGTAAAATATCAATCATTCCTAATTAAATGAAAATCAATGTTTTTGATCGTATGCCATCATAAAATATTGCGCACTGACCGTCATCATCTCCCATTGAGTTATGATTCGTGAATGAAATAACACTTGTTGTGGATGTGATCATCGATTGTAATCTTAGATGAATTCCTTCAGATTTTATATCCATTCTTATCATATATAATAATATGCATAATAAC
The DNA here is from genome assembly GCA_034696945.1 of Lipothrix lubbocki. NCBI lineage: Eukaryota > Metazoa > Arthropoda > Collembola > Symphypleona > Sminthuridae > Lipothrix > Lipothrix lubbocki. The sequence goes on along the minus strand of JAQGAK010001719.1, from coordinate 6,984 downwards.
TAATGTATACGGTGTGCATATACTTTATCATCGACTGCTTCTTTGGCGGTGAACAGCAGCGATCTACATATACAAGTTTGTTTGATGTACACGAGTGGGCATTATAACACAGTGAGCTGTAAAAAGAATGTTTTTGTCATCTGGTATAATAGTAAGTGATGCTACGTGCAGCGTTTATCACCCGAGTAGCTTCCAACATAGAAAATCATATACTCCTCAGAAAATTATGTTGTGGTAATAAAAAAGTTAATTCATTATTACCATCGCGTAATTTTAACGACTAACGGGACAGTCATTACGGATGCATATATTGACCATCGCGCTCGTTTATTCTTGATTTCTATACACTCTATGATGCTAATGTATCAGAATGAATCACTGGAGCTGATTATTTTCAAAAACTCAGGTACACAATACATCCCAATGATGCCTTAATGCAGTTGCAACTCTCACGTGAAGTTACTCGTCGGTAAATATGTGAACCACATTGATATTATACAAGGCGACCATGTACGATTAATGTTTCTATATGCAACATTAACCATCCTAAACTTATTGTTACATGTAGGTAACATAACCATAAAAAAATTAATATATAATAAAGGTAATATATAACCATCCCATAAGTTAAGTTTAATGCTGTTCATATAGATGACACAACTATAATAAGCTGGATGTATACATATATGCATACATACATGTATGTTTATCTATACTTATGGGAAGCATAACCATCTTAATAAGCTTGATGTAGTATGCATGGAAGAATAGCTATGTATGTAAGTTTGATGTTACATATATAGGCAAGGCAATGAAACTCCTGAGCTACATACGCAAGGTAAAAAGCTTCAATGCTTATGGTTGTGATGGTCATCATCATCGGGAACAAGCTATAAGCTATTTATGATAATTATAAGTCAAAAAACACAAGCCATTGCAACCGTAATAAGGATGGTTTGAGCTGTATGACATGGCTGTGGACGTGTGTGAGAAAGTGAATAAGAGAACAGATATCAACAATGTTTTGTTTACAATCACAAAAATATTTCCTCCTGCACTGTATAATTATCATGTGAGAACAAATTATAACAGTGTATGGTATTTCCCTTTAGTCTAACTCCTGCCGACTGTACTTCATGAGCATTAGTAGTTGTATGTGCATTAGAAATGAATGGTTCTCGTTTGGGAATCACTTGAGAGATAATTTGAAGCACGTACGTAAGCCTTGAGTTATAATAACTTTTTGAAGAAGCCATCGGCTTTGTAACAACTATACAGCATCCGTTCATCTTGCTTTATTGTTTCCCTATTTTAATTGAAATTACTATTGAAAACTAAATAAGATTGCAAATGTTGCATCCTGCTTACAAAAACTAAATAGGATTGCAAGCGCGGCAAGTATGTACATGCCTTTGACTGCATATGTAAGACGACCAGAGGAACTATGTATAAGGCTGTAGCATTTGATTATTATGACACCATTGGGAGCATATGAGTAGTAATTATTATTGTAATTACAACGAATGCATTAATTTCTCTGTAGGAAACCGTCGTATATATGCTATAGTATGCATTATGCGTATCTTATAGCTGCCCGATAGGAAATATTGGGTTTCCATCATCTGAAGACAGTTCCTGTATTATATAGTTCATACCCCGTACGTGCATACATACTTTCTTCCAAAATGACTAATAAGTCTAAAGTGTATAAGGTAGTCCTACTTTTCCACAACCAAAGATTTATTCGTTATAAATACGATCCGATGGCAATTACTAACGTAGCAAATTAGTTTGTGTATAGTTTCTGTTCTTATTGTGTATAGTGGAGTAAGATAAAAGCATACACAAGGCAAAGCGCTTTAATCCTGAACATCTGCACAGACATGGTTACATCTGTAATTATAAGGTGTACGTATATACTTGTGTGTGTTCAGATGCCGATGGATATTGCTGATGGGTTCGGTGATACTGTACAAATCTGTGCACAAACTTAGCTACTCACTTCATTCAAACATGATTTACTGCTTATGAAGTCAATCGCTGATTATTTTACATACCCCGCAAAGTTATAACCTATACGTTATTTCGTTTGCGAACTCTTCTTTTTTTAAGATTCTATCTCTGTCTGACTAGATCTACAAGTATGTACATAGCTTCAAATATAATATATGCATTCGAGCATCCCAAGATACGCATTTGTGAAACATATATGTATGTGATAATGTGTCGACCTATGCATATGTATTTTTTAACAAATGCTTTCTTATATGTACACACTGAAGCAGATGCTTGTATATAAGGTGAAGATAATGGGATATGATTCTCTCACACATATAAAGATTTATCACTGAACTGAAATGTGTAAACAGTGATGCAGCCTGTATTAGCAACAGTGTAATGAAAGTAACTCTTAACTCATGTGGTCGTCAGTTACACACATGGACGTATGTACACTTGAAGAGTCCTATAAACCAACACATATGCTAACCAGTTTGTGTTGTGAAGATACACAAAACCTTATTGTAGGTTGATGCTTGACAATTTAAAACTATTTCCCTTAAGGGTTTTTCATCTGAACCAATTAACTTTACATGAGTGAGAGAGACACAAGAAGACTTTCTTTTTTTTACTGAAAGCTTCCACATTTCAAAGTATATGCAAGATGAGTTGCAATTCTACAATCCCACTGTAATATCTGCGTTCTGTAAATGTGTTTTGGGCATTGCTCGCATGTTTTGTCATTTTTCGAATACAAAAATATACAGGTCTCATTCTTATTTTATATTGTTAGCTCGAAGAAGTATCCCTTTGTTGACTCGAGTTCAGTTGGTTTCTATATTTGTTGGGTTTCATTGCAGGTATCTATATACTTATAGATACTCTGTACTTGATAGATTGTGTTTCTGCATTTGCAAGATAGCACGGCAGGTTTTTATATTACGTTTAAGATTGTATATGCTAGTCACTGCATTTTACCGTTGATGAATTCTATGTATACTCTTGTAGGATTGTATTTCAGGTTTCTGTACTTTTATAGATTTGCATTGTTGGATTCTATATCTAATTCTATGGTTGTCATTTGTTGCAGTATCTGGGCTTAGCAGACCCAAATTACAAATAAACAGAACCTTCATCAAATTCGCATTAATCCGGCATCCGCCAAAAATACTTATTTGGTAATTTAGACTGTGAAATCCGCAAGGATAGAGCACCGCTTTAACTAAAAAATCTGATTTTAATTCGCTTCATTACCGTGAAGTATTTGGTACGTGCAGGCGTGCATGGTTCGAGGTGGAATTTATCTAATTGTGTTTTAATTTTGGTATTTGCTTGCCCTCATTATATTAGCGTCTTATAACTGGGCAGCCGAATACCATATACTGCATCTTTTGAAAGGAAGGTTTGACATGTACAGTGAGCCGTAGCCGCCAACAGCAAACAGAGAAAAATGGTCAGACAATAGAAATTAAATGGATTGGTAGCATGGATCGGTATCTGAGCAACCATGATAAGAAAGGGTATATCTGGTTGCAAAGCCAGAAGAAAACTTATGGTGACGAAATTGATCTTTTCAATACAAGGCTTGAGGGTGTTCGACATTTAAGTATGACTGACATGATATAGAAACAATGGATTCCAAGAACGACATAGTTTAGAATGCAAATTCATTACAAAGCACGATTAGCGTGCTTAATGATTGTTCTCCCGAAGACAACTGCTGGTATAGATAGACCTATCTTTACTTTTACGCGCGCGTCCTTCCAAAGCTTAGGTTCTCATCCCAGTTAAATTTTTTACGGTCTTGAGAAGAGTATTATGTATATGACCTGTTGTACTGTGTATGAATATGAAAAAGTATTTTTAGCCTATAATTTTCACACAAACTTGTGCTGATTTAAAATAATAATTTTATTTTTTTAGCTTATGCTGATCATGTGTGAAACTTCAAGGATGATATAATGAATAACACTTTCAGTTATTAATGTCTAAAGTTTTGACGCAAGCTTCATGCCAACAACAACAGCGTGTACACGTTATAAAGAGAAAAGCAGGTTTCTTTGAACGAGCGTAATAATTCATCTTTCATAACAAGGTGCGAATCTTCTATTATTATCATAACATGTTGAAACGCCAATAAGTCAATAATTACTGTGGTGGTAAGGTATGAGAGTGTTTGTTCCAAAAAACGATCCGTTTCAAAAATTATTTTTACAGCTATTACGCAAAGGAAAACGTGGGCTCTAATGTTATAAGATGATTCACAATCACCACGATAAGGTTGTAAGGCTAGTAATTATTTCATGTGATGAAGTGCAGACTGTCAAGTGTAACGTCCTTGTCTCCAGAAGATGCTTTAAGGTAGCCATGGATGAAGCTATACAGCATGGAAGTGAATCCTTCACAAGGTTTCGAATAACAATCCAGTTTTTCCAGATTTATGACTTGTAAATGTTGGCAGGAGCATACAAGATGTGTAAACAAAATTGATCAGAACAACAAGGATGAGTTTCAATGGTTTATTTAGATTAATGGAATTTAATTACAAAATCGGCCTGAGATTTATTGTAGAGTCACACTTCACGAGGTGCGAGCAAGGGAAGCTGGATGTTACTTTGGTGCTTTTGATACAATGGAAGTGATATATTATTATGTTATATCTTATATCATTCTACATTTAAATTATGATGCTAACAAAGGCAAATTATAACTAGAACTTTATTATTCTCAATATGGTGTTATTGAGGAACTTTAACATTCTCCACATCATTGGTAAACCTTTAACACTCTCCATATCATTGACAAAATTTTAACACTCATTCATATACCGTTGGGAGCAGAGTCTCCATACCATTTGGAGAACACACTCCATATCATTGGTAGAACTTGAAGATATTAATTAATTTATATGTGGAAAGACCCATGGGCTGAAAAGTGTGAGAAAATTACAAAATTAAAAATTCTCTCAGCATTTTTGTTTATGAAAATAAGCTCATGAGAAGACGATTCATCACTAGCTAAGTGTTTTGATAATTTATATAAATGAGGATTTTAATTACAATACAGACTATACATGTATAAAACATAACCACAATTACAACGTCCCAACTGCTATTCAAGCATTTGTGTAAAGCTATATATTACATTAAATTAATGGCTAATGAAAGTAGTTCTTTTGCATGCTGAATGGATCCTTAGCGAGAAGCAAAATCCCGTGGCAATTCACCAATATTTTTAACGCGTACTAATGAATGAAATAGTTTGTTTTCTGACAATCAAGGTAAACTTGTTATATATGCGATCCATCTTTTTGGCAACCCATGTTTTACAAGTTCTTGACTCTTGCATTGCTCTCATAAGTATGTATAATAACCTATGCGTTTGCCCTATACCTTAGTTTATGAACCACTAATTCGTTGATGCTTTGTCGTTTGTTGTACATGCATCTTGACAGTGACGACTGTTGTGGAGTTAACTTAGCTTCTTTTCTATGTGTATACTAGTTTGGATGTATGCAATCACATATTAAATGAAAAATTAAAAAATTCTCTACCCTCACAAGTTTTAGTAAACACTACCGTTTAGGATCTTCAGCCATGTTTGCCTGACTTCTTACAAGTGTAGAAGATTTTGGAATAGGTTATACACAGCAACAGGTCGTCATACTACTGAGGGGTTTGTATGTAGCTACATGGCAAAAACTCTGACAGCTGATGTGTTAACCAAGTTCAAAAGCATTTTCTAAAGTCATTCGTGTTGATCTTTACTCGATGCCAAAAAGCTATAAGAAGCTAAGTTTTAATCAACTTGAGTATTTTACAAATGTGATCGTGATGTATGCAAAAATCAAGAGGTTAAAGTAAAACCTAATGTTGATAGGCGGAGGGGAGAGATCCATCAAGATTGCACATATACATGTACAAGATAGCAATGTCAGTAGTAGCAGTAATGCAGAGAGGATGGAAACTCATTTTTTAAAGCTAGAACTTCGTGCGTATCTTGTAATTAAATATACAAACAATAAAATGTTCTTCTATAGTATAATGATCAAATACCTCATTTCAGAGGCTTGTTTAATGGCTGAGGCGACGACCCAAAAGTGCATGCTTCATTACTGTTAATACAAGATTTGTGAATTGACTCCTTCGTATTCTCGAGTCTATGTACAAGCTCATTGCAATTATTGAAAGGCAATGACATAAATGAATTGTCTGACATTATATGGTAGTGGCACAAGCGAATCTTCACATGTCACACAGGTTGTATACATACCAAAACATATACGTGGGTAGCTATGCATTTTTTCTGACATTGTTTCTCTTCTAACATTTCCATTCCACGACGAGGGCTCTCAACTCCAACTCATACTACAGCTTTTAGACATTTAATTGCGAAAGATTTTTCAACGCAATAATTTCATTAGCATGTAGTATATACCAATCAAGGCTTGTATGTTACAGTTATGACGGATCTCTTATTTACTATATTATCTTTTCAATTTTCCAACAACTGCATGTCAAGTGGAATCAAGGTTTTCATTCGTCAACTTACTCACATTTAATGCTTCTATTAATAAGTTATTATATGCAGTTAAATTATTAAGTTCAACTATTAAACAGATGAATGGAAAATGTTTCGTTAGAACTTAATTTATTCTTATTGCTTAATTAAGGCAAGCTCTGAAACATGTCAATCAATATCTTGTTACTGTTGTTACTTAAAGTTTGAGTTAGCAGGTAATTTTTACTTCATAAAAAGAGTATTGCAAGATGAAATAAATATAGTCCTGTCGCTATAGCAACTGCTAGTAGATATTCCGGAAGCATGCACATATATTTAAATATTTTAATATTGCAAATAAATGCATTAAATGCATTGTAATATATTGTAAAAAAGTAATATATTGCATTTAGTACATACATAAGTATCTATACAGTATCTATACTATACATAAGTATCTATACAGTATCTATACTATACATAAGT
>JAQGAK010001718.1:0-27593 GCA_034696945.1 Lipothrix lubbocki | reverse complement strand
TGATTCAAGATTGTCTTTTGTCTTCTCGAGTTCCGTAATCCTTGCAAGAGCGGATTTCAACTGTGAGTCTAAACCTTCCATAGAGTTGTTCTCTTGTTTCAAAGCCTTGTTGACTGCGGCTAACATCTTGCTTCTTTGGGCGTGAGTGAAGATCTCGGTGAAATGAGCAAATGAACTGTGTGTATGTAGCCTCGCGAAAATCTATTTGGTCTGGATGACAGAATGAGAATTAGATGGACGTCGGTATAATCGCAAAAATACTCGTTTTGAAATGAAAACTTTTTAGAATTCTCGAAATAATAAATTAAGTTGATTCCTCGTTATAATAAATTACTCGAAATAGCAATTTAGATAAGTTAAAATAGTAACAGCTAAGAACAAGATGCCTCGACTAACTCTGATTACCGACTCTCATGTTGACTCGCTGATTCATGTTTTATAGAAATAAGGGATGCTCCTTTTCTTTGTCTGGAAGGGCGCTGAGCTGTCCTTGATTATTCTCGTAGTCACTGGAATACTTAATTAGTATAATAACAACTATAAATAGAGCTTCTGGGTCACTTCCTCGTCACTCGTGTACAGCAGGTAAATAATACTTGCTGGTTAATACTTACAAACCGGCTTGATTACAGTGTCAATTGTCAATGGAATCAATACAAGTACTTATTGATTATCCTTCACAGAGGGAAAACCAATCAATTGAATTCCTCCAATCCTGTCGTATGGCGGTAATGTTGAAAGATTTTGGGAACATGCTGTGAAATAGCTCTTCGGAAGAAACATACTGCATGTACATATGTAATTGAGGTGCCAATGTATATAACCGCGTGCTCTCTCACCTTAAATCTGCAAGCAATAGCAAGCGAAATAAGAAGTAAGTAAAAAGTTGTTTTTGATTTTGACTTTCTTCGGTTATTTGTAAAGTTAATTCAAATATTGTTGCAATAAATGACAAACAGGACCTTCAATTGATTTACTTTCAGCACTCAACGAAAATGGATACCGAAATATCCATTGCCGCGGATCTACCCGAACACACTTTCAAGCACATGGTAATAATTCAGGGCTTTTAATATGCTGATTGATAAAATTACAAGCGAATAATTTTGTGCGTTAATTTTCTTGTAGATCGAGGGTCTGTTGTCTGAAATAAGGATTCCAACAAGTCTAAACGATGATTTTTCGGCTTGGTTCTCCAAATTCAAATCCACACTACTCAAGCTTAAAGATGCCGAAATTGTAAGTTCAGTTTGCGTGCTATTTGGAAGATAGGAAATTGTATCTTTAACATATTATTATTCCTTGTATGCTGTGCTAGTGGTAGTTAATCTACTGATTTAAATCTGCATTACAGGACTGTAGCAAGTGGAATCAAAATCTTCCACTTCCCAAGCACATCAATATAGAAAATGTTGGAAATAAGTTTCTTTGGAAGAAACCATCCAGTGTTACTACAATTGGTTCGTGGTTTCATGGTACCGGCGTTCAAAAAATTTCTTCCGTGGACTTGTGCATTGAAATTCCGAAGGTAAAAATATTTTGATTGACCAAAAATACATCCAGATTCCAGATAAAATTATGAAATTACAGTTTTGTCCCATTTAAATTAATAGGATTGCCTGCACAAGAGCGATTTACTCAATCACAAGTACCACATCAAACGAGCCTTGTATCTAGCGTATTTAGCCAAAAAGCTACAGGACTCCAAATTTGATCAATTATTTTACGAATGCCCGGACGGGAATCCTTTAAAACCTGTGTTGGATGTTAGAACGGAGAAAGGGTTCGTTGTTAGGTTACATCTTGTCCCTCCTGCAGATCTTTTCAACCTAAATCGTCTCTCTCCGGACAAAAATAATCTGCGGTTCAATCATTTCTTTGACGTGCACGAACTCACAGGTACCTAGGTGGTTATATTTTTAAACTTGAATTCAAGCTTTAAACCGTGATTTTAACACTGTGTAAACTAATTTGGATACAGAGATCGAGTCGGCGAGCGAACCCACGCCGGATTATAATTATTCTATTGCTACGGATATACTTCTCCAATCCACGGATAACATTATCAACACAACTTTCAGCAGTCGTCCTCTTAAAGAAGCATTAATATTGCTGAAAACGTGGCTGCAACAGAGATCGCTCAATAAGGTGCGAACATCTATCTATTCCATTTTTATTTTTCATCGATTGTATAATTGTATTTATAATTGATACTTTGTTGATTACAGGGTTATGGAGCATTGTCCAGTACGGTCGTTTCCATATTTGTGCATTATTTGTTACAAAAGGGAGACATTCATGAATCCATGAGTTCGCTGCAGACTTTTAAAATTGTTTTGATGCAGTTGGCTAACTCTGAATGGGATGTGAACGGTATCTCTTGTTCTGGTGATGAAGAACACCTTAATAATTGGAAGAATCGCAGTGATGTTATATTTTTGGATGAAACGGGGGCATTGAATTTGACTTGTCAAATGTCCAAGGTTACTTACCGCCGTATAAAGTATGAGGCCAATATAACTTTGAGCTCATTGTCCGAGCCAAGCTTACAAAGTTTCACCATCGTATTCATGCAAAAGCTTCCGTTTTTATGCAATTTTGATCACTATTTGCAGTAAGTTGGCAGATTATATTTTAAATCTTTATTATAAACGATTCCAACAATTTTCAAGTTCACCCAAGTAATTTTTTTAATTTTAGATTGGAGCTCTCTGGAATAAAAACGGAGATAGAATCACGTGAAGATATGAAATGGAAGATTCTCAATCATTCAGGAAATACATATCCGGTCGGGAGATCTATAATTAGTAATTTGGTTGAACGCAGCTTTCGATCTCGACTACATCTATTGGATGTGGAATGTTCGGTTATTGAAGCTTGGAGAATCAATCAGTTACCGTCTTATGAAAAACATCGTAACGAATTCATTCGCATTGGTATTATTATAAATAAAGAACTGGCTCAAAAACAAGTTGAAAAATGTGATGGTGAGGATATTGAAAATGTACAAGAATTCAAAGATTTCTGGGGAGAAATCAGCGAACTTCGTAGGTTCCGCGATGGTTCGATGTCTGAATCCGTCGTTTTTTCCAACAATAAATATCGAGTATCTTATGAAATGCTGAAGTACATTTTAGAAAAACATTTACACCAGGATTTAAATCAAAATTTGACGTCGTATTTGGACAACCAATTGGAATCTCTTTTCGAACCAGAGTTCTTGCAACTTGATCCAGATGAAATTGTAATTCCTACGAAAAAACCAAAACGGAAGAAACGTCAAACGAGCGAAGTTGAACCTGTAAAAGTGAACGCAGATGAAATCACAAATGAGGCAACCAAAGCAGTTGATAAGCTCACAAAAATCTTGCGACAATTAGAAGGACTTCCTTTATCTATAACGTCAATTCAAGGAGTTTCGCCCTTGTTAAGATTTACTAATCCTTTTCCTACGCCACCACAGCGGTTCATTAGTAGTGACTTGTTACTCTACCACAATCCACAAGTTAAAAATTGTGCCCTCATGAAAGTTCCAGGGAAAAAAGGCAAATCTGGAGTGGAGAATCTTGTTAAAGTCGTAAAACTTGTGGAGCCTATTTCCATTCTCGTTCAATTAGAATTGACGGGGAAGTGGCCAGATAATCTTGAAGCCGTCGAACGTCTGAAATGTGCTCTTTTGATAAATATTGGTCAAGCTATGAAATCCCAGTTTGGATTGACTGTTCAGTCCTCACCGCAATTCTTGGATATATTAATGGTAACTTGGTCATTTTTAGCCTTATTTTTAATATTTTCTGAAACTATGTTGTAAGCTAATAATGGAAATGTTATTTCAGGACGGTTTTATCTTCCGAATTCGTTTATTTTATTTGCGGGAGCTTATGCTTCTAAAAGAAGTCAAGGATACGGATGGAATCATTAAACTCAAAGACAATCCGCTGGTCCATGAACTGGAAAAGGAAGGAATTCACTTACCAAAACTGACGAGCACCTTGCATTCTTTCAAGCACCAGTTTGAACCCTTCGGGAAAGTTTGTCGTTTAGCCAAAAGGTGGCTGGCCTCACACATGATGCTATCTCCTTCTTTCAACTTCCAAATTAAATCGGATGCTTCTTCAACATTTCCAGAAGAAGCTGTGGAACTATTAGTGGCATCATTGTTTATTAATCATCGCCCTTACCTCCATCATCCTAATGAAGCTCAAACAGGTTTCCTCAGATTTCTAGAACTTCTGTCAAATACAGACTGGAAAATTACGCCCGTGATGGTCAACTTTAACCAAACTCTGCTCCCAGAAGAAGTTCAAACAATCGAACGAGATTTTCAAATGCGACGCGAAGCGTTCCCGAATTTGTTCATTGCCACTCCACATGATAAAGCGTCATCCATTTGGACGAAGAATATACCCACAATAATCTTGAAACGAACAGCAGTTCTTGCTCAGTTAACATTGAAGCTAATGTATTCACTGCTTACCAAACGTTTTTCAACATCTCAAGAACTACAGAAATCTTTAGTGAGCATTTTCTCATCACCACTGGATCACTTTGATGTTATTATTTGGCTCAAGAAATCCATGAATTCTAAATACTACCAAAATATCCACGCATCGCCCATTCCTAGATTACAATTCAAGAAGTATTCCAAATGCGACGATGAATTTATTCCAATTGTTTCATTTGATCCTGTTGCATTGTATGTACAAGAACTCCAGGAATCATTTGGACATTTGGCCATGTTCTTCTATGATTCTTGCGGTGGGACCTGCGTAACTGTGGTCTGGAAGCCTGACTGTTTGAAGTCAAAAGATTTCAGTGTGAGTTTTTTAGTCATCCTATCAGTGTATGTTAATTTTGTTTTTCTAGATTTGGTTGTACATTTTGAGTATCTGGTCAGGCATTATTTTGACATTTTTTGGAATCACAGGTGACTAATGTCAAAGGTCGACATTACAACGATAGCATTGACAAGCTTGATGTCAACATTGAAGGGATTCTTGAAGCTTTTAAGGTGTTGGGAGATGGCCTAGTGGACAGAATCGAAGCGAAAAGTGATAACTGGAAAGTGTAAATGCGTTGATTAGTTTTACTTCAACTACTGTTGTTACTAAAGAAGATATATGTTTTAGTTCTCATTAAACATAACAAGCACAAAAATTACAGTAATATTACTAATTAGATTACTAGTAAGATCTGCTGGTAAAGTTTGCGGCTCATTTGTTTGACGTTAATAAAAATCTGTTTTTAAAGTTCTAATCACATGTTTTTTAGTGTAATTGATTGCCGTTCACAAGTTTAGACTAATTAGTGTGTTTCAAAAATTCATACAGGATGTAAGGGTTGGTGCGGCTAAAGTGTGTGCGTAGCATATGATTAATTACTAATTATGAATACGGGATAATTGATTACTCCGACATGTAGGACCAACTACGATCAAATCATCCATACTTGCGGGTGTTATCACACTTTATCACATCCTGTTATGTAATTAGCGCATCACAATTAGTATTTCCGACTTTTGCCCGCAACTGCATTTTTGGACTTGTGGTCTCTAACCTCTACTGACAATCGGAATCCTGTCCGCTAAAAAGTGTAGCATATGTTTATGAATCACCCACACTTTGGTCACGAGCCTTATAATTAATAAACTTTCTTATGATTATCGATTGAATTAGATTTAATTACCTATAGTTATAATTGCATATACATAATATAATAATTAGCATGTTTGCAATAACAACCAAATCCGAAGATATTTTTAGAAAATACTACATTTAAAAACAAAGGGAAAACTCATTAAGCTCAAAATTTTTGTATTAACAAATCGGTATTAATATGTTAAGCAAATTACATTTAGCTACGTTTTGCTTCAAGCGTTCAGAAAGTTCTGTCCGAAGTCCTCAACGTAATATTCCGAGAGCCTAAGAGATTGATCATCAAAAGGCAATATTGGTCGTCCTGTCGTGAAAGCAGCAAAATCTATACGTTGTCATCGTTTCCTCAAATGTTTTTTATTCTTTAGTTAGATGGAAATATTAACATTTCATAATATCAAAAGTTCATGACAGACAGGAGCCTAGAGGTCCCCGTTATACAATTATTATAGATATGATTATGCTATGCCCAGAGGAATGATTTAAGGCCGATCTCTATAAATCGTCGGCGAAGGATCCCAAAGTACCAATCTCTATACCTTCAACACAGAAATTGACACTTTTAGATACTTGGCCGATGAAATATATCTGTACTTACAGTCAATGTCATGTAACGGTATGCTTAAGTATATCGTCGGCTAAACATGAAAATGTGCTATAATGGTTTTTAAGCCATAACATACGAAAATTTTAGCACCTTTTCATGTTTAACCACGATATGTTATCTTGTCAAATGCCGCCTTTGGTGACATTTCCCAAAAGTTGTGTACTTAATGAAAATAATGATGCTGTACTGTACAAGGATTTTGCATGGAAGAAAGTTGTTATTTAGTTACTTATATATTGTTTGGAAAAGATGGAAAAAACGAAGTGTGGTTTGCTATCGGTTTCCTCCCTCCTCGGAGTCTATGTGACGCACGGCTTGTGTCCCTTTTGATAACTGCGGAGCCGACTGACGACGCTCAACATGAATCTGCTTTTCCTTTTGACTCCTTCCTCGTCACCCGCCTGTCGCCTATATCTTCTCGTCATTTTTGAGAGGAAATGTGCACCCCGTAATTCTTTTATTCCTTTTGACACTTGAATGAACTTTCAACGGTGATCACACACAACACACGAAGCTCCCTCGACATATAAGATCACAAGGAATCTGAATTTCCTTGAAAATCAGGAGCCATGCCTCCCCACCCCGTCGTCATACATCATTCTATCATTGAAAAGTTCCTGTGTACGAATTTCATACTTGCAACCCATCTTATATGTCACTTAAGGATTTCACTCAAGCCATCCACTCCTTCTCCCTATAAAAGTCTACGATTTTTTGACAGCTCATGCTACATGGGAAATGTGAAAACTATTTACAAAATTCACTCATGTATGGGCAACGTGCTACCTATATTTTCACTTCCTCTTGTCGTCATTTCTTGCCCGCCGACCTGAACTCCCGGCTTTTTCCATGGAAATCTCCCATCTACCAAGCAATTTGCCAGCATCCGTAAATTGTCACATATTCTCTTATACACACAATACACACACCAGCAGCTCCTTCAAAATATCAAAATACGGATGATCACATAATCGTAATAAGTATGTACGTACATAGGCAGTATGTGAATCATGATTTTCTTGGGATGGGATGGAAATAAAGTTGTTTATCCCAAGAAGCTAATGGGTCAAAAAAAGTTAAATAAATGGTTAACACGAATTCAGCATGCAGTCATCTTCCACATTATTGAGGTTCAGGCTACACATCCACAACAAATCATCAGCACTCCCTTTTATCTATCGATTTTGAATACAACGTTTATGTATAAGGTCATAGTTTGTCGCACTTCTTATCATGCAGTACATACTAAACATAGACGCATTAATGGCCGGTTTATTGTGAGCTAAAACTTGCTTTGCTTGCGTCTTTTTCCGAGAAGAAGTGCGTATAATGTTGTTCACATACGAAAAAAATTGAAATGTTAATCGCAAAGGATTATGAAAACCTGTAAGAAACAGCTTTTCTGTATATTTACTGAGAATTCCGCCAGCAAATATTAAGTTGTTTCGAGTTGATAAACATGTGTTTATACAAACCTAAAGTGTAAGTATACGAAATTACTAATCAGTGTTATTATCAACTTTTGTGTTTTCGAAACTGGACTTGTAATCATCTGAGTCATTATATATGCACTTTAAAAACAAAACATGACTGTCCTCCAGATCTGCATTAGTTATACATATATACGTAGAATGAGCATCTATTTTACTCAGCGTCCACAAATATCACAAATATGCAACACTGGCAATTAGACCGCCGTACAAAATTAGTACTACTTGACTTTGAAGTAGTCGACTTAACTATAGTAGCTTGCATATGACTTCATCGCCATGCACATTGCATGGAGTTACAAAAGTGTATAGCACCTGCAATAAATACAGATTATGTACATACATAGTGTTGCTATATGTTAATACCTGTGTGTACAGTATTTTTAATGGCCTCAAATTGCATCACCATATCTTAAAGTTTATTTACGTCCATGATTTAAAACGATAGTATAATATCTTTTGAACTGTTTACTGCTCTCACTCTGATGGCTTAACACTTACTTAATTTGACATAATAATTAACTTAAGAGTTCCTAATCGTCGGTGATTTATCCCTCAGAATTTCACTGCTCCTCGTCTTCTTGGTTTTTTTCAAGAAAAGAATTTTTGAACCACCAAAAATTCCTGCTCTTTCAATTTATTCCAAATTCATTTCTTTGTGTACATACAGAAGAATTACATAATTGGGATTTTCCTACCTACAGCCTTCAATTTGAAATGCACTGAGAGTGCGACCATTTATCAAGACAGAAATAGTTTTTCCAAGTGCACAAATTTACATGATAGAAGCAACAATAAGAGTGGGAATTGTCATTGAAAGGAATCTTTGGAAACATTATCTATACTGCAGTTTTTAGCCAAGAACTAATATTTCACTTATCGCACGTCATAAAACTGACAGTTGTTTGTATTTATTTGTACAGGAGCAACTGCCATATACATAGAAAAAGCTTACAAAACCAGTTACTGGTGATATGTTAAGAGTATAGAGCTGCATGTATGTAGAATAGTTGAGAATAAGTATTTCTGCTTGTAGAGTGGGAAACTGGATAAGACCAGTGCAGTGTTGATGATGTGGTGATTGAGAAAATAAAATGGTAATGGATGCAGCAATGCTCTATAATATAATAATGAAGTAAATATAATATTATTGATTGTTATCCACCTAAATGTAATACATTATTTGATTGTTGACGTACTTATAGTGGCGTCAGTTGGATGCAATGCAATGGCCTGAAGGTGCATTTGAATATAAGAGGGGCTGAAAAATATATGGGAAAGATTAAAAGGGAAACCTAGATCCTAATTATAGTAATATTTGTGAAAGTGAATTATTACTATTGTTATCGAGAAGGGCATCGAAGTTGCACTTTCTACTGCTCACTGCTCCTTGCAACTCCCAGAGACTTCTATTCTACCGTAAGTATAACATAGTAGTAGTTAAGTAGTAGTAAGTAAAGTATATAGAAAACACGTGAAATCCAAAGGAAGGAGCTGCTACTGCTTCAATATTCCGTTCACATTGGGAACGGCACTCAGCGACGGCACAACATAAAATTATGTGACAATTCACTGTGGACTAGCCCAGTAAATCCTATTACAGCCACGGTTGACAATGCCTGTGCCGTGAATGACGCGAATCAATCTTGCCTTTCTGTATGGAATAACTCCTGCAGCGTCAACCAGTCACAAGTAAATCCCGTCTCCTCTGTTAGTCCATTCGCCGGCGGCAGCCCCGCAGCCACAGCAACGTTTTCAGCCCAGAAGTCCAAGTCGATTAGTTAAGCTCATCTCTTCGCCCTGTACATGATGCTTTGCTTGGGCTCGACATGATTACAAACCCAAAGTGAGCGCTATGAAAATAAATGACATGATAAATCAAACCAAAATGAAACTAAACCAACCTGCTCATAATTTATACTGTACACCCAACACTGTGCTACGTCAACTTATATACTATGTCAACTTATATGCTATGACAACGTATATGCTATGTCAATGTATATCGTCGGCGAAGGATCCCAAAGTACCAATTTCTATACCTACAACACAGAAGTTGGTACTTTTTGATACTTCGCTGACGATATGCTATGTCAGTGTATGCTATATGCAAGTATAAGCTATGCTATGCTATGCAGCCATTCGTTCTCAAGGTCTATATAAGCTCCACATTTATAGAAAGATACACAACACTTTCCACTCTGGATGACCTTTTAAGCCCACAACAGCCTATAGTTTAAGTTCCCTTTGACGCACTGCCATTCGAGTGCAAAAATATAAAAAATCCTCAAGTTCTAACTAGTGGAACTCTGACTATGGAACAGCTCTAGTAGATTGTGACTGTGTATAGAACTAAAAGGCTGGACGAATATTTACTTGACATTACATATTATATTTTACTGTCTACAACATGTGTTACACCAAATAAGCTCACAGCCACTCTACAGATATACGTCCGACTCTACAGTAAAAGGACAGCTAAGGACCCCATTTTGCATTGAAGTCACGCACTCGTTTATTCTTGTTGTAAATTCGGTTTTCGAACCCTCGCCGTTTTTGTTCTTCCAGCTTTCAATAATTTAAGCCCCAGGAAATAATGCGGCAATAACGCTATTTAAATGGCGTGCCACGGGAATGTGTATGCAATGAAAACCAAATAATGTCAATTCTCGAGCTCTTCGCTCAATGCTGGTATTTTTGGCATTGGCAAATAATTTTTGTGCCGCCGTTGTTGGTGATGGGGACTGCACAGTCTGTAAAATTAACGCACTCGGCTCTGCCCCATGCCTGCTACTTAAAATGCGGTTCGAGACTCAAGTCCAACGAAATGACTTCATCTTTTAGTCATACATTTTATCATCACTCAAGCCCCATGGCTTGGTTCAGGTTAGGAAGTCACAAATTATTTATATCTTTGATTCAATTTATGTCCACTGAGATATGCAGAAGAAAGGAGGAAAACATAGCGACCCAGGAATAAGAAAACCATAAGGGGACTGTGATGTTGGGAATTTGGGAAGAGTGGCACACGGCAGCGTCCGACGTCCCGACCGCCAATAATTCAATCATTGTTGTATATCATTAATACACACAACCGTGTGTTTTCCCGTTGTTCCGTCAACTCATATGTTGTTCCGTCCACTCCTGTTGTTCCATCAACTCTTGTTGTTCCATCAACGACGCCCGTGGAATTCGTGGAAACGTGTTGAAATGTTTAATTCAGCGACTTACTTACTTGGAGGTTAGGTTAGGCGGAATGTGTAATGGTAACGTTTAAGCTTGTTGTGGTGCAGAAATAATTGATGATAAGGGTGCTTATTGTGAAGAAGAAGTGTGTCGGGACCGGCAGTTGGCTTGGTTTCATGTCGGGCATTATTCGTAAGATGCTCGTGGCATGGGTGAAGATCCGGGGACGTGGCGGGACGACCCGGTGCCAATATTGGTCAGCAGAATGGAAGTCTGCATACTGAAAACGCATAGTCTACTATAGCTACTACTATAGTTACTATAGATACTACTATAGTTACGATAGCTACTACTATAGTTATTATAGCTACTACTATAGTTACTATAGCTACTACTATAGTTACTATAGCTACTACTATAGTTACTATAGCTACTGCTATAGCTACTACAACTATGTATTGCAGATGGGTGAAGTATCTCCGTGCCTGGGATTTCATGGAAGGTCGGTGAGGCTCAGAGGAGCAGCTGTGGACATTTGGACATTAAAGACTGCAGGTATATGGAGGAGCGTGATGGAAAATGTGAGGAGGAAAGGAATTAGGAATGGCAACCTGCCTTCTGGTAGTTGTAATTGAGGATGATGCTACTAGAATTCCGATTATGTAGTTGGCAGGTTTTTTTTTGTCTGTGTGCATTGAGATAGGGTTGATTGCCATGTGTGCCCCGAGGTGACCAAAAAGTCAGCAATGAGGGAGAACAACAAGGAGACGATAGCTTCTTGCGAGAAATAGTACATACTTATACATGGTAAGTATATAGGATATTTTGCTCACACCAACCAAACCTCCACTGATACTGCTCGTTTAGCAAACATGACATGAGTCCCATCGTAACTTCTGTGTGTGTAGATTTTTCCTCATCGGTACCTACACACGAACACGTCTCTTCGATACAAAAACAAGGCATTGAGTGGTCAGATTATACAAATGGGATTGTTACTTCTTCTTCTCCGTATATATTGAGGTACCCCATTTGAATTGCATTTAGTTGAAGCACGTCTTGCGTGTAACTTACTTCTTTCATTTCTTCCTCCTTCACCAACCCTACAAGTTCAATTTAAATTTAAGACTCTCTGAATTTTGCATAAGTCCATTATTTTAATCCATTTTCGGACCCACCATGAGGAATTCCGTACTTGTTTTCTGCATTCTCGCAGTCTCTCTCGCCGTCATCCAGGCCGCCCCAGCCCCACCAACCAGATCTGTAAGTCACATTCTCATTTTTTATTATTTCTACTATTTCTCGCCTATTTTTCTATTTCCCCCATATTATTCTACTATTTTTTGCGTACTTAAATTTATTGTGTTATTCTTGTGTTTAATTGTTACTTTATTGTAGTTGAGTTTTAAGTCGTGAAATGCTTCAGAAGCTTGACGAGTTATAGTTAGCATTGAGAAATTGAGATATGAATTGGGAAAAAGTAATGAGTAAGTCACTATAACTGCATTTTGTTTTATTTATAGCCAAACCCACAAGTGAATCTGTTGACTCAAGGCCTCAAGGACAAGCTGGTAAGGGAAATGTTACTTTAGTAGAATGATTTTCAATTTATGGCACGAAAACACAAATGAGTAGAAGGGTTCTCCAAGGATTTGCACTAAAATAACGTTGTATTGTAACTTGTAACTGTTTAGTAACTTTTGTTTTTGTTCCGTGCGTGTGCAGTGCAAAAGAGATCAGCAACTGAAAATGAACGGCGGCAGCCCGGGCTCAACATCCTCAACTTCCACAACAACAACATCGAGCACGACTGTGAAGCCGACTCCTAAAGGCCGACGTGGTAATTATGACGCAGCAATTTCACTTTATTCACACTTCTCTCCCTTAGAAATTACCGTCCTTTACACCCCAGAATGTTATTTTAATTCGGCTCTTATTATTAAATGAGTCGTGACAAGTGTGAGATTCCTTCCTCGTTCATTAAGCATATGTAATATGTACATATGCTCTTAATGCTCAGTCTGACGGTCATGGTTGACTTTAAGCTCAAAAGCTCTCTGTCATTCCCTAAAGCAGGAAGTCTTTCTCAACTTAAATGATATGAGTTTTATTTGCTCTTCAAGTTTTAATTTCTGTACATACCTATAAGACATATGTGTTTTTGCGCCATATACAGGTTCATTTAGTCGAAGGTCCCGTCAAGCCACCGATGGCCCTTCCTGCAACACGTACAACCACTACACATTTGCTCAACTCATTGAGGAGAACAAGAAGCTCCTTCGCCGTAAGCCATAATGTTTTTTTTTTATTTTTAGATCTAATATTTCCGTGTGTAATTAGATTTTAGAGGACTTTCGTACATTAAATACATTTTTTGCGAATCTTTTACCAGGGATCTTAAAATGTTTTTTTAATAATAATTTTTGTTTAATTTAATTTGAGAAATAATTGTTTAATAAATAAATATAGTTTTAATTATTTTTTCGATGATTTTAAATAAAATTACAGCATTATCTAAAAATCAATTTAATTTAAATTTTTTTTCAGCTGTTAACCGTTCCAATTAAGTCGTTCTAGCATCTCCCCAGAAGCTACCAACTTATTGAAGATCGCAGAACATGGGCCTCATGTTTTTCAGCACGCTTCCCACTTCTTATACATAAAACAAAATCGATTTTGAAGTTTAAGACCAATTATGTTTACAAGCAATACAAGTTATATTCTCATACTTAAGTTCTAGTAGAGTTGTTGTAGATGCACCCATCAAGTTTCTTTAAATTCAATAAACTTTTGCATGAAAGAATGTGCTTTTCGCCGTTCTTTATACCTTAAACTGACGGTTTTTTCTGGGATTTATTTGACACATTATTTTTGGCATTAATATTAAAATGACTATAAGGCATTTGTGTACAAAGCGTTCGTTTTCATTACTTGAAGCATTTCATTACTAGAAGCATTGAGGCTCTCACCAATAAGCTCGTGTAAATATGCATTGATATATGCGCGGCCTCGTTAGATCTTGCAATGCCCCATACGGGTGTGCATATCTCTGATCGTACATACAAGCTCTGTTATTATTGACCTATTTTTTTGCGGGGAGAAGTAGATCGTTTCCCTGAGAAAATATAAAGCTCTCCCGTTTGTAAAAATTTAAGAGCGTGTCTTTCATAAATAGTTGTGGCGATAGGAGGAGAAAATTGAAAAATAGATAAGGTGGTGAATGTGTACATATATATTCACCACATGATTCAACATAGAATATATGTGCAGAGGAGGAGTTGAGGTTTTTATGGGGAAATATTTGCGTGACTTTTTGTATTATCAAGGCATAAAAACAAGATCGGGACGGACTGTGTTTACACAAGGGGAAATCCTGCTAAAGAAAACTTGAGGCGGGTTTGGGAAAAATGAGAATAAAAGACGTGTGCTGTGCGGCAGCCACCACGTCCCACGGTCCTGCCCGCCTGCCTCCGAGCTCATCCTTGTTACACAAGGCCGGATCCTCCGTTTATTTTGCCTGGATAATATGTAAATGTAGTCACACGGACCGGAAAGATGTGCGAGCATGGGACGGAGACTTAGGAGTGAGTGTAGTAGCAGTGTTTGTTGTTCTATATTATAGACAGGGAAAAGACAGAAGGAGAGGAAGAACACGAAGGGGTTATCCCATAGGAGGGAAAAAAGATAAAATGGTCCATCTAAGCTATACACCCGACAAGTAGAAACATAAATACGCTGCAGAAGGACTAGAACACACACGAAATTGAAAATTGAATGAGATTTATGAAGCTTGAAAATTGAAGCGGATCTTATAGATGATCTCCCATAGATCAAATAGGATAAATATGTCTTAAGACTTAGGTGCAGCCAAAAAATTCCAAACAGGCTGAGTCTCATCGTGTGCAACTTACAATACTCAGGGTGTCATGCATAGATGAGATGGATCTACTACTACATGTCCTCCTCCTCCTCCTTCTTCTCCTCCTGCTTTCATCCTTATGGTTCTCCTCTCCTTCTCTTCTCCCTTCCCGCATCAAACAGAAAATTCCCCTGTTCCGGGTATCGGCGTCGCTACTTGAGCTCCCAGAAAGTGTTTCAATTTATTCCATCTCGCGTGTGCACATCATCTCTCTGTACTTTCCAATCCACTCTTCTGTACTCTGTTTTCACAATATCCCACATTTTACCATTTACATCATTATTCCCTTTCACCATCGGCAAACAATGCTGGGAACACGGACTGCTTCCCGCCAGAGCCCCGTCCCAATCCCAATCCCAAACGGCCAGGGGAAAACGCATCCGAAGCTCCTGCCAGACAATAATACACCAAGGAAAACAGACACTCTGCCATGTAATTCCAGCCACACACGCATGAATAAGCACCTCCATATCACAGATCAACTTCATATTCTACATTTCAATTCAAACCCTGTTTATGTCACAGTTTACATGTCAGACCTTCCATAATCTTCTTTTCTACTTTCCTCCTTCCTTATCGCATTTCATGCCCCTTCACAATTTCACAAATGCTATATTCATATTAGAAATGGAGATACTTAAGCGACCATTTTTCATTCCTATCTGTCCTTAACTCCCGTCCCATCTTTTAACTTCCAACTATAGTAACTAACAGAACAGTCGTGTGCTATTGTACAAGCTACATGTCTTTTTTGTTAAGAATTTGTTTTTTATTTATTTATTTATTAGCATGTTATTACATTGTGAGAGTCTATTTATGCTACTTTACATCTACTTGAGCATTGATTATGTAATCTCCTAGTACTCCAGAACCTTCAACCTACGCCCTCTGAGCTATCCTTAACTTACTTGATTGACTATACTATCTTACTATACTATACTACTATGATACTATCTTAAAGGTCATACTATTGCCTTGTGTGTACCTTAGCCTTATTGAGCAGCAGCATTGTGTATTTATTATTACCGCTCGTTTTAGCTTGACTGTAGAGAGTGATGCGAAGAAAACATCATTAGGTTGCACCTCAAAACTTGAAGTTATTTTAGTTACAAAGAATCGAAGCATATGAAAAGGATGAATACATACAAAACTATGGGAAAATAAATACGAATTTACACACTGCAAATGGCGAAATGACTTATGATTGTTCGAGGTGGTTCATTGGGATCGGGAGGGCCAAAAATAAGTTTCCAGTTAATTGAAGCTCTAATAAGATTTAAGATGAGAGATGTGTAGCAATATAGGAAACGGGACTCAGGACCAACAAGTTAAAGATTGGAGCTGCTATCGGAATTTTGATGACATTTTATGGGGTTATTGGTGGGGTAGCGGGAAGTTGGCCAGGGAGTCCGAGTCGAAGAAGAACAAAGCATTTTATTTTATGTTATCAGTTCCTTCGCAGAATCTTCCCGTAGTTGCAAAAAGCTTTTGCTCCTTTGCAGCATACTATAGATGACAAAAGTGTAACGGCCAGCAGTTAGGAGAATGAAATGCGATACGATGTATAGCGTAAGGAGAGCTCGAAGGAAATTTATGATGAGACGGTCCACTGACTCCCCAAATACAAGCCAACATCCTCCTCATAGCTTCTTTTTATACTTCTTGCAGTATAAATACTTTCACTCAGGAGGACGCACAGCAGGGCTGGTCACAAATTCCGTGGAGGAACACCGCAGCCAAATATCTCTGTACTCTCAATCCCATTTTTATCAATGAATTCCCGCTCAGAACATGAGAATGCCCTTTCATTGCAACTCCGCCGCTCCGGCCAACACCGCCGTGCCGTTCAGCTGAACAGCCCCGAAGGGGAGCAACAACTCCGCATAGTTTCTTCAATAGCCTTACGTACATCATTAGTAATTTCCTATTCCCTCTGCGAACTTCCCACAAGTCGGCCATTTCAATACTTTCTCTTGTAGTAGATGTCCAGCATTTGGGAAGTCACTCCTGCCAGCACCGATTTCCCATTGTCCACACTCTTTTCATCCCAGTCTCCTCATCGTCCTTGCGTAGGTATGCACGTCCATAAGACAACAATACTGAAATGGAGATTCATAAGGAAACAATACTAAAGAGGAGATTCATACGAAAACAATACTGAAGATGAGGAGATCCATAAGGAAACAATACTGAAGCCAAGGTTCATAAGAAAGCAATATAATAATGTAATATACGGGGAAAAATAATGAAGCGGACGCCACCGTTTAAAATGAACATAGACAAAGGGCACAAAGAAGTTTGGTGATTACCGCAAAAGACTCGGCTGACCTTGGAGGGAAAGTGATGCAAAATTGAGGAGATAAGGAAAGGCGTTGGTGAAACTATTAGCCGGAGACGGTAGGTGAAAGAACAAGTTGTTTCACTTTCGGAGAATTGGAAATGAGGACCTTGCGGAGGACGAAGTCACTTGTGTTATTGTTATTATTCAGTCATTCTCCCACAATCTCCTCGCAGACTTTGACAATTTAGGCCGGCAGGTCCTGTGGGTCAAAGGGAATGACTTTGATTTGACGCTCCTTCCCCCTTCTTTTCTAAACGACCGCAGCAGCTCTTATTCCACCACCATTCCATTCCATGCATACGAACACACGACTCCCCTTTCAAATCAACTCCTAAATGATCATTCGGCTCTGAAAACTAAAAGCTATTCTCTTTCAAGCAATCATCGGCCGAGTTCCTCTATCTGTGTGTAAATAGGGAATCCTATATATAAATAAGGAATCCTATATATAAATAGGGAATCCTGTACAAAAGGGAACCCTATACAAAAGAGAATCATACAGAGTACGGAGTGTACGAGTTTTACATTGCCATAGATGCGTCGGAATAAGTGCGAAGTTGGGGTTAGTGATACAGACTGCGTTTTTGGCGGGGGTAAAGTGATGCGTCCGAGGAGAATTTCGCTCCGCAGAGCTTGCAAGGAGCTAATTGCCCTACAGAAATGCTCTCCATTTCCCTCACGTATAAAAATTAATTTGATCTTTGATCGATACTAAATGTTCCATGAGTCTCATCGAATGCTCACTACAGCTTATCAACTGACTACGCCTGTAACTAGCTACTCCAATCGTTTTTATAACCTCCATTACAATCTACTTACCCCATGCATTCACAAATTCCATCCCAATGTCTTCTTCCTCCGCCTTCGTAAAAACTCATAACCCGTAGGAAATGCATATCGGATCCATTATAAAGATCTCTTATATGTGTAAATTCTATCTATGTGTAGAGTCCCATATTAGTATCTATATATAAGACTCAATATGTATCTATATATATTTTTGTATTCCGATTGTCTAGCGCGCTCTAACTTGACTGGAATTGTGATTGCGCGTACATTCCTTGACCAAGTTTTGCACACTTCATTACGATCCTCATAAAAATCCACGTTTGATTTGGGCGTTTGAGGTGAGGGCAATAAAACACATGATTTCACATTGCTGCCCCCACATTGGGATTCAAGGCAGACCTTGCGAAACTACTGTTCGCTTATGGCACGGAAGCTTAATGGCCCTGTGTAAATTGTTTAAAAATGTATTGGCACTGGAGTGTTGGATGGTCGTCGAGTCAAGTGACAGGATCGGGCTATTTCTGTGCCCGAATTAAAGGCGCACTTAAATTAACTGGAGAGAAGTGAACTCGTTAATCCTTCATGGACACTCTCAAGCACCTATATATCCCTTCCTTATGGGTATATGCATTCCTTATATAATTATGCATCCCTGATATATGTATGTACATACTCTCCTCATATAATACAACACCTATACTCAACATTCGGACTAAAAACAACTACATCTTCTACAGATCAAACATGTACATATATCTGGGAATACTTGAAAGCTGAGACAAGTATACTTGAAGGTTCGGACATGTATTGTTATTTGTACAGAATGGTGGAATTGCACATTTGATAGGAATGCAGGTCGCGGTGTGTGAAGTGTGTGAGAAAAGACTGTTGAATAAAGAGAAAGGCGGCTGGTGGAGCTCCTTTTCTCTGGTCATTAATGGACTTGGTATTTGATTTTTAGCGTTCCGGAGCCGAAGCTCAGAATTTCTCGGCCTATCTCCCTTATAATCTGTCCTTCCATGGAATAAACATGTCTCAGAGGTGATTTATATGTGTGTTTCCTGCCGCGCTCCCAACTTCCCTCGCGCGCCCCCCACAATATCTATTTACTCTCTATATACTTTGTCATTATGTTCAGCAGCCCCGTTATTAGTTTTGTGTACACTCTCTCCGGCGGTGTTTATATTTTATGTCTGCACCGCAGTAAATTTCTCAGTATTTTCTACATCGATTGAGGTGTGTTTGTATAGGCATTTAGCACGCGGAGATAGTTGTAGTCGCGGGATGGTTAATAGGTACATGATATGTTGTTATAGTAGCTCGGAGGATGTTGCGTTCTGGCAATTTTACTGCCCACGGACGAAGCTAATGACAGGGAATGAAGAAAGGGAATCAATATTCTCGTCGAGTTCCTCCATATACAGACCGTCGTCGTCATTCCTCCCTCACTCTCCAGTCTTCTTCTTCTTCTTCTGCTTCTTCCTTGGCTTTCGCGAGAGAAATTTGGCAGATAAGAAGAGATCTCGAGGGACTGATTGAGCTTGAGGAGAAGACTGAAACTGAAACTGGCTTTGTCGACTCAGAAGTAAGGCAGTGGAAATGCACCTTATGAACTCTCCATGCCCATTCTACAGTGTTGCTTCAACCACAAATACAATCCACTCTCAACTTACTCCCATCTATCTATACAGATACTCCCCTTAGCTCGCATTTGGGTCCAATCAACCATTGCGCTCTCCCAAATTACATTTTATATTACAAATTATATTTTTAAATTACACATTCACCAACTAATCCAATTAAAATTGTAGGCGATTTTTCTACAAAATCAGACTAATTTTTAAAAATTACTTAAAAATTTTAATTTTAAAATTAATATTGTAAATAAAATAGTTAATCAGTATTCACGAACATTATCAGTATTGTGGCTATAAACTACACTTGATATTTTGAATTCAGCTTTGTTGATTGACGGATCACAATTCTTGGGTGGCCCCGCTGTCTCTGTAAAGCTACTAAATGAGCTCACAATGTTTCTACAAGCTTGGAGATGGAGAGGTGCCATGCCGATATACAAAAACACATACATACACATACATGCCATTCATCGTCATTCAAAGGAAAAGTTTTTATGTGAGACGAGAAACTGAAGGAGCCGTTCACTCATTCGCAATGAGTACGCTGGATAATTCCCGGCAGTACACAGCAAATAAATAAACTTTGATACTTGATAAACTGGATAAAAGTCTATCCGTTCGGTCTGAATTGCCGACTCAGTGATCGTCATGTACTCGAATTGAGACCGCAATACTTGAAGAGCCCCGTTGGAAAGATAATATGTCGTAAGGTATGTGGAGAGTGTATAACTATCAAGGTTTTAGAGATACTTGGGAATGGGTTTAGGTATGTGTGTGCATACCTATGGGAGATACGCACAGACAGACTTACGGTCCACCCCTGGAGACTCATACTTTTTATCCCGAACCATTATCAAACCTCCCCATTGTCGACTGCATTATCTGAAAACGTTTTCTTAAATTACCCCCGCCGAGGATTCTCTATTAGGCTGCCATGGATCTTCCTCCTTCCTCAATTTCTTGCGGTTTCTCTCTCTTTCTCTCTTACTCACACACACACACACACACCTTTTACCTTATTAATACATCCACGCATTATCGCATCTTATGCAACCACACTGCACACACTGAATCTTTTATTTGAACAGAATTTTCTCCACCTCACAATTTCCTCACAATAAGGTTGTTTCCACAATGAGGAAAAAACAACCTCACCGCGATCAGTCAGCAACTCAAGTCTACTTTCCCTTCATTTCCGTCTCACTTGAGCGTTAAACCCTATAACCATTCTCTCGTAAACTTCCTTCTCCTCCTCCTCCTCCTGCCACCACTTTTTTTTCAGCACCCGCCGCTAACTCAAGCGTTGCAGGTGCAACTCAAGCACCGCCACCTTATCTCCCACATCCTCTTCAACTCTCATGAGTAGTTAAGCCCACCAAATTCCCACCTCACTCTCATCCTCAGTCCTAATAGTATCTATACGTATAATGTACTTGTACCTCTGCAATATCAGCAGATATCCTTTTCCTCCAACCGTCAGCAATCCAGCGCGAGTCTTATCACAAGCATTTACACTCTCCCTTCAAAGCAAATCTCAAGGCGAATCAAAACGCAAAACAATTGTGGAAATTTCCACACCAAATAAATCCAAGAAAATTGAATTAATTGAGCAGTTTTTGTAACTCGTTGGATTCCTCCACAAAGTCATGAACGATGTTCCGAGTTTGAATTCGAATTTCAATTAAACTTGCAAATTGTGAATTAAAATGGAAATACGGCTGAGAATAAATGCAGTTCTACTATCGTGTGGGCAGAAATATGACGCTCAGGATAGTTAGCCCATACAATAGTTATTTCTGTAGAAATTGTGGATCTGTACAGATTGGCGGGAATAGTATCTGGCCACGTTTTGAATTTGAAAGTTGATTAAAATGAGCATGAAATATTTGAAAACAATTGGGCTGTGTGGGAAGCTGGAGGGTGCGGATGGTGGTCAAGTTGTGAAGTTGCTAGAAAAGCGAGCGGTAATGAGGAATGAAATGATAAATGCCGTCCCACAGGTGCAGTGAAAGTGGGGACTGTTCCGGGCGTATTTGCCTATCTCAGCTAAAATTTGCATGCTGCACTAATGCAGACCATTGGAGCGTGTGGAGTTTGTACAAGTTTCTTCACGCCTCAAGTTCCCCCGCAGCGGGTGAGTATACAGTATGAGTATAGAAAGAATATGAGGAGGGAGAGGCTGATGGAGATTTTGTTCTTCTTTTCGGCGCCCATGCCGATGAAATTGTGTTGTGAGAGTAGAAAGAATGAGGAAGGGAAGGCCGAAGAGAGAGATGAGATGAGGTGGGTGTTTGAAGCCTGCTGTGTGCCTACAAAGTGATGATGACTTTACAAAGGGAGAGAAGAAGTGCTCATTGTGCGAAAAGTTGGTGGTGGTGGTCCCTCCTGCTTTCCTTTCCTTTGGCATCCGAGTAATATATAGTTCAGTAGTGATAAAGAATTTAGTCCGAATGACTGGAGGAAGAGTTGAGAGTTGGGGAAGATGAATCAGGGGATAAAGTGAGGTGAGCGGGAAAAAGTGTCCGTGTGAGGAGGAGAAGACGCTCTGGGACACACAATCTGTACGCCGAGTATGGCCGCCTTCCAAATTTATAAACTGGCTTTAGATATCATTTCTGGCTCGCTGCTTTTTATGACTAAAACCATTTTTCTCCTTCCCTTTCTCCTCTTTTCTTTCAATGGACACGGAATTTGAAGAGTTGAATTTATACACGTGGATTTAGATATATAGATAATAATAGTTATACATAGACAATATACTTATGTAGACAATATAGTTATACAGGAAATATATAAATAATATAAGATATATACACAATATATAGATATACGGCAGTATGGAGAATGAAGACGAAGAGATGAGGAGGAAGACGGGGAGCAAACGTTCAATGAGTCCTTTTGGAATTTCCAGAGGCGACCGTAAAGAAAGCGGGAGATACTATAGTTGGAGTATTGAAGGAAGGTTGCCGGGTGAATGTCACCAGTCCGGCCTGAGCTCATAAGTAACAAAGCGTAGATATAGTAAAGGCATATAAAAATTGTCAGGATCGCCTTGCACTTTTTCTTCTTCGAAAATAGACTCGACTTATTTTTTTTCATGGAAAGAAAATAACTGGAAAGGAAAGAAAATAACTGGAAAGGAAACAAGGTCCGCTGAAAAGGAAGGAGTCTCTATTTGAACTTTCTTCCCAGGACAAACGACTCTCTATCCATCTCTTCCTCTCTCTCACTTTCTCTCTCTCACTCTCTTTTTTCGTATTTTTGACTGACTCGAACTAAGTTGATCCTGGAAGCAAATACTTAGCCGATTGAAGGAGCGGATGACGGCATGAATGGAGCTCAATCCTCAATAGTCGTCTCAAGTGTTATTCCTCCAAAAGGATTTTTATCCCATAATACCATTGTACTTTATATTGTGTCAAGTCATGTTTTACGAGCCCAGCCACAGTAAAAATCCGTTTGTATCTTTGACTTTCTCCTTTTGAGAGGAGACATGAGAATTTGCTTCCCTCTTCGCTCATTTTTTCTACGATTTACAACCCCTTCTCTTTCCCTTCTCCCAACACATCCGTCTTGTCTCTCTCTCTCTCTTTCCCTTCGCCCGCCATGCTCCAAGCAATTTATGACCTTCCCCTGCCCACTTTTGGCTACTCCAGCTCTGTCCGCATCTGATTACACCAGCGAAAAATGACAGGAATTAAATAAATTATCAAAACCAATCATTTTTTCTACCTATAACCCTGTTTTGATTTCCCGCCAAATCCCATATCACAGTTTCTTATTCCTTATCGCTCCCTCTCCACCGCCGTCATATTTTATCGCCCTGGCAACCACCCGCAACTCTTTACAAACTACCCATTTCATTTTCCTTCATTTCTTCTCCAGCGGCAAAATTGAATTTCGTTCGATTCGGTACTCTACACAAATTATATTGATGTTAATAATTAAATTAATTATATGTACACTTTAATTAATTCCAAGTCATTTAAATATCAAAGCTACTTCCACTGCTGCACAACTGAATCATGAACAGGGAAAGCGGGGAAATCCGGTAGGATTTACTGTTTAAATTGACAAGGATTGAATAATGAGAATCTGATAGGCGGAGATTGTTGTTTGGCTTAAGAATTTTTACAAGTCGATTAGGAAAAAAGGAAAGGAGGAAGTAGACGCGGTCGGCGTAATATTATAAAAGCAGGGAGGTTTAAAGGGAGTAGAATGGCAAGGCCAGAACGGGGAAGCTATACAGTATAGGAATGGGAAAAGGAGGCTAAAATTGTGGGATGTCTCGGTAGATTTTGAATTTCCACAGTGGATTTGGTAGTAAATTTATTTCTTGAATTCTGTTAGGGAGATAAGCCATATTTATTTGACTGGGTGGGTAGGTCTGGGTTGTGTAAGCCGACCGGAGACGGAGGACCAGCAGAACTCAGTCAGGTTCCCAAGACAGCACGTAATTCTTCCATTGCTGATGCCCGCGATTGATTTATTCCGCTCCCAAGACGCTGTCCCTTCTTTCTCTTCTCCCTCCTCAACTAACCCTTCCACTACTCCTCACTTCCAAGTCAGCGGCTGAACAAAGTATCCGTCTTAATTGCTGTCTTCCCTCCCGAATTTTTCACTTTTCTCTTATCTAAAACAGAAAAACCACCCTCGAACCTATTTTCTCCATACCAGATATAGCCATTGCTGCTTAAGAAAGATCCAGAGAAAAGACACACAAGGAAGAGAAAGAAGTTCTGGAGGCGAATGAGAATTTGGAGGAGAATGAAGTTTTGGAGGAGAATGAGTTGATAATTATTTCAATGTGAAAAAAGTCATTTCTGACCTTCTGGTGTTGAGCCAGCGAGGGAGAAAATGATTACTAACTGCTTTTGAAGATTGAAAATGCTTATTACCAAGAACCCCGAAAACCATTAACTCTTCCGGTTGAGACGAAACTGCGGGGTCAGAATGACTGTTAATCCATTTGGTTGTTAAATGGGAGTGCGTGCAAGCAAGGAGGTCGAAGGGTCGGATCGGAAGAAGGAAGTGAGCCATGGAATCCTCTGACCGACGAATTGCATGGGAAGTTGAGAGGTTCCGTTTTGGGAAAGACGGACTGCCACGGGTGAGACGAGGAAGTCGACGGAGACGGCTGAAGGGAGTTTGCACCAGAGAATTTAATGTAATATTAGGCGATAGTACATGCATTGCCTCAGCAAGGAGTAGTGATTCCCCTTTCTGGACAATTCCCTATCTCCTGCTCCCAATCCCATTTTTCTCAACTGCACCAGAACAGACTACAGGGAAGATTCATTCTTCTCTCATTCCCTTTGTCTTCTCCCTTTATACTAAATAAATGTTTTCTTCCCTCTCGACTTCCTCTTCCTTCCCTCCGCCGAACAATCCAATAGCCATTTCATCCTTCCATCGGAGCCTCCTGAGCTTTTCAATGTCTCAAGAGTCTTTCATTTTCCATTCTGACAAATACTTAATTATACCGATATCTGTGTTCTTAATGCATTCAAATAATTAGGATGAATTGCTATTATTACTATTGGAAATTAGTATTACAATTGCAATTATTAATTTTACTTAAAAGGAATTTTAAAAGTTCTTGGACCAATTATTTAATTTTCCTAATGATGATCTTATATTTGTCAGGCAAGGAATAAATCTGGCAGATCTACAAAACAGGTCCATTGAACTTTAATGTTGTGGACGCATAAATTACGGAACCGCAGTCCTTATGCAAGCCCAGTTTTGGTGGAGGTAATGAGGACCATCAACTTTAAATGTGTCAAGTGCTCTGTTGTACTCCCAAGGAAAGGAATTCCTCGTCCAAATGTGTTCCGACCTTCCTCCGCTCTCCACATCTTTATTGGATACTAATGGGAAGATTTGCACTGCAAAGAAACTAAATAATTTGGGTAAGTTGCTGGGCCATTGGATAATAAGAACTTGGCCATATAAGAGCTTCCTTGAAGAACGAGGTGGTTTGTCCGCTGGAGAAAGTGCGAGAGGATTTCAGTTGAGTTGTGAGGACTTTTGGGGTGAAGGAAAGCGAGGCCGTGGAAATCTTTTGCACTCTTCATCGGCTCCTTCCCCGCTTCTTTCTCCCGTCCGTCCAGTTATTAAAGCAGAGGAATGGTGGAGGAAGGGAAATGCATGATTGTGTCGCTGTCACGAGCTAAGAATTTAATCAGAGTGCGTGAAAAATGGCGAGCAGACGATGTCTCTTAATAATGTCTACCTCTGGAGAGATTCAATTCTCACCATGGGGTATCTAATCTAAACAAGACCGGCGGGAGCCATTTATAATCTAGCATTTTTACAACTCCCGCCTTTTTCACACTTTCCTTTTTCAACTTCTCTCTCTCTCACTCTCTCTTTCTTTACCCTCAACTTCTCCGCTTCAATTCTCCTTTCACTTCTTCCCGTTAATACTTCCCGTCCTCACCATCACTTTTTTGTTTGGGTGCTACAGTTGCTTTGTAGATTGTGATGGATCACTCGCTCCCCCAGCCGAGCTAATCAGTATGTAATCCACCTTCCCATGCATAAATAAATACCCGGTTTATACTTCACTCTCCTTCCTCCAACTTTGGTCATCTCGTCTCCCGCCTCCCTCAATTACTTATCTCCTCCGTTCCATTGTCTCCTTCGTCACCTTCATTTCCCCCTTCCTCCTCCACGCTTTAATACACTTTTTAATGAATACGGCACAAGAAACAATACACAAGCTTATGTTCACTTAAATGTCTTCACTTCCGACACATTATCCCACTTTTCTCCTTAATCGGATCTCTTTCCCCGTATTTCCCCCCGTTTTCTACTACTGCCCATTTATTTTCTTCGCAGTGTGCGGGGTCATTCATGTAGGACGGGACTATCGTTAACGATTTTAAGATCTAGACTCAAGATTATTTTAATAATTTGTGGCAGCTGTAATTTAATACAACTAACTATATATAAACTATATAGTTAATCTATGTAGATTAGATTATTTTTACGCAATTAGATTTATTAACCTGCCCATTACTATTGCATGTGTGGGATCTTGAGTAATAATTAATAATGATTATACACAGATTATTATGTTATTATTTATTCTAAATTCCATTCTGGAGCATTATTTCTTTTGCTTCGAAGATATGGCGAGTACAATAATAGGAAAATTATTTCATGGCGAGTACAAAAATGCGTGCATATGCACACGCGTTGAGTATAATAACAAAGTCATAATTATGTATACAGCGTCGCGGTGAAGGATCCCAAAGTACCAACTTCTATGGCTTCAATGTTGAAATTGGTACTTTTAGATACTTGGTCGATTATATGTAGCGTGAGGTGAGAATGAGTTGTTGGACGTTCGGTAGAATTGATATAACCCCGGTGGGCTGATTGTATCTTTCCTACCTTTTGCAAATGGTGTTCCTGGAAGGAAATGATTAATGACAGCAAGAGGGGCTTGTTGGGAAGAGAAGTCACAGGGTAAATATTTCCTCTGTCACAAGCATTGATTTCTTCCTCACACGCACACAACAGATCACTTGATATCATTCTCATCATATAGTTATCCTTGCCGCGTATTCTTCCTGCCGTACCATCTTCTTCCCTTGAATTCTTCATGTGTTGCATTGTTCTTGTGCATCCCGCCACCCTTCCTCTAAACATATTGCACATATTTCATTGTCCATTTCCACTGCAGTTCCGCTCCGTCGGCGGTGAAGGCTCTTAAAATAAATGTTTATACTTTCTATACAACAGTCCCTGAATTTCCAGGACTAGCTTCAAACAAGAAAGGCCACGCTAACTTATTTCTACCTTCTCCTATAAAAACCAGCGTTTTTCCAAAATCCGTAATTTTGGTCGTAGAAGGACCCCCAATACATCATTAGAAAGGTCCCAAAATCGTAAGAACAGATTTCGGACTAAATTTACCATTTTCAAAATTTTGACCCGTTTTTGGCTGGAAAATTCAAAAT